>WHYT01013000.1:22893-59936 GCA_009806455.1 Tetrax tetrax
CACTCCGTGGAAGAGATGACCCACGCCGGAGCAGTTTCACGAAGGACTGTGGCCCGTGGGAGGGACCCCACGAAGGAGCAGGGGAGGAATGCGAGGAGTTCTTCCCCCGACGATGAAGCAGCGGCATGAAAGAACGCGTGATGAACTGACCGCGACCCCCATTCCTTTTTCCCCCCCGTGCCGCTCGGGTGGGGAAGGTGGTAGAGATAAATGTTAAGCCCGGGAAGAGGGAGGGGTGGGGGGAGGTTATCTTGTTCCCTGTCTCATTCTCCTGCTAGTTTTAGTAATAAATGAATAGTTTTTCCCCAAGTCGAGTCTGTTTTGCCCGTGACGGTAACTTTAAGAGTTCCTCCCTGTCCTTATCTCAAACCTCGAGCTGTTTTTTTTTTCTTATATTTCTCCCCCTATTCTTTCGGAGGGTGGGGGGAGCGGGAAAGAGACTGCGTAGTCTGGTCCCGATTGGGGCTGAACTACGACAAATGTGTAGAAGTCCTGTCTGCCCTTAAAACTCAGAAACATTAAACGTGATTCATAAAATTCAAGCAAATATAAATTTGTGCCTAATTTACTGATAGTGGATGTAAATTTGTTAGGGAAAAATTATCATTTTATTCATCTAATTGCCAGGGAGCAGCAAGAGCCCGACTGGTTCATTGATGAGCCAAGAACTGAGAGCAGGTACAGCATGGGCAGGGCCCTCTCTGATAAAGGCGCAGCCCTGCTGCATCAGGGCAGGGTGGGGAGAGGGATAGGGTCCATCAAAAATCCCAGATAAGGTAAGATAATGACTCAAGTCTGGAATGAGCCCAGGGATTCCCTCAGGGAGACAAGGCTACTGTAGCATAGGTGCAATGTCTATCCAGGAACCCCACAAACCACTACAGCAGGAGACAGGTCTGGGTTCAGGAACACCTGCAACACAACTCAGGGCAAGTCTGGGTGTCCAGGCACGAGTTTGAATGAAATCCTTGTGCCCACAGACAGAGCCAGTGGGTGAAGGTCCAGGTGAGGCTGCTTAGGGTAGGCAAAGCCTATTAATGCATTCAGGGCCTTGACAGTGTAAACCCAAAGTAATCCCATGCACTTCAAAGCATAAGCAATGGAATTTACAGTAATCAGTCTCTCTCAATCAAGTTTTCAAGCCCACTATGTGCGAAGAACTGTCTTAGAAAAATAATGAATCATTTAATAAATATTTATGTTGGTCATTAGTGTGTGAAATAAGTCTTATTGATGGACTCCAAATATTAAAACAACACCCACTGGACATTTAAAACAGATCAAATGATCACATTATGTTAATATTAGAATTACTGCAACATGTAAATTTGTGATATTTGTGAAGCCATGTTTTACTCTGATTAATCCATACTTCATAAAAAATCAGACACATCTTATCCCAAAGAGACTTTCATTGATTCCTGTTACAAATTAAAAGATATAAAATATAATTCATTTTAGATATAAAGACCACATTTACACACATTTGAAGGGGTCTAACTATGCAGATTGATGCTCAGTGCAATTTACAATGGCAAGTGAGGTTCATTAAACAATGCTTTTAGAAGTCAATGAGTTAAGTAGTTACTCTAGTAGGTTCTTCTTAAAATCTATGTACATTTTACTCACCTTAACTGTCTTTATTAGATTGGTCCCTTCAATTACAATATTTATAATGTAATTCAAAATCCTTATATTCTGTGCATGCCCTGATAATTCTGTAACATGATTCTGACAATATTTTCTTTTGTTGCCTGAATGCTTACCCTTCCTTTTTCTTTGATAGAATATTATCCAAGATTTGCTCTCTTTCCCCAACAGAAGCCATTCAAGTTTGACATGCTGACTAATTTCAGAAATTTAACCAAGCTTTGCAGCTTCAATAAAACATGAATAATGGCTGATAGTGATTGAGACTGATTAATACACATACTGCAGCGCTGAAATGACAGTTACCCACTCAGTCTGATTGTATGGTTTGGGCCTTAGGTGGCCATGCTATACTTGCTTGGTTATGCTAGGTAGATTTTGAACCTTTGTTGCAACACTTCACTCATTGTTTAATATAATACAAGAAGTTTCCTGTCTTCCAATATGATTTACATTTTATAATCCCCAACACACACCTTGCAAAAAGTCACTCATGGGATATTTTTCAATCAAGGATATTTTCTGGTTCAGACTCCCTTTTCTATGTTACAGAGCATATGTTTTTCAAAATGTTTTCAGGATAATTTATAAAATTGCAAAGAAGTAAGTCCACTAGAGGGCAATAACATTGCTAATCTAGCTGAAATAACTTTTCTTTTGAGTAGAATATTTAAGTGAATAAGGAAAGGCAAAGGAAATCATGTAAGTGACAGGGTATTTGTACTTACTCCAGACTGGGAACCTTACTTGTCCTGCTTCTTCGGTTCTCCTGTTCCAGACATACTAACACCCCAGGGTAGACCTCTTCAGATGCGCTGATTCTGTATTCCATGAACAGAAAAGTGAATGCCAAAAGGGCAATTTTTTTTTTTAAGTAAAGGACTTCAGAAACCCTTTTTTTCCCAGTGTAATTTAACCTGAAATGTAGCCCTTTCAGTCTTTAGCCTGAACAGTAACCACATGTTCTACTAGTTAAAATGTCCCTTACTTATATGAAGAAGTTGGGAAAGTAAAATAGTTGTCAAACCATCACCAGTTTCAGCCTTGTTTAGAAAATCCCTCCTGACCAATCAGAAAGAATTACTAGTGTCTTTAAAAAGCTATCCTTTAGGAGTATACACCAAGCCTTACAGTATGAGAAGGAGAAAGGGAGTGAAGAATGGTAGAAGAGTCACTTTATGAAACATTTTGACTGGAACAAATGGTAGAAAGAATATTAGAATATTCCCAAAGGAGAAAGGCTGAGACCATATTACCCTATGTCCACTCATCTTTCCCACCTTATTCCTCAGAGCTTTGCATCTATCATGTATGCTTCACATTCCATGAAATGAATAATAATTTCTAGAGTAAGTGAAAGAATCAATTTATTTACAAATGAAATATCTGAAATCTATTTTACTTTACCTTTCTGATGCAAACCTAGGTAATACAGAAAGCATATGAAAATGAGAAATATAGTGCAATTTCAGATTTGTACTGGATACATTATAATGAGGGATTCAGATATATTACAGGTATATCTATAGCAGGCTGCTCATTTGTCTTGCTAGATAAGTCTAATGCAAAACTGTCTGAATTGATATTATGAAAGTTTTGGTGGAATCATGTATACACTTAACTCATCTGCAAAATACAGTAAAACACATTGATCTCATCAGGAACTATCTCATTTATATAATGAATTTATATCTTGATTATGTAAACAAGATAGGGTAAAAACGCAGGAAAAAACATCATTAAGTTGACCTTTAAAGGTCCCTTCCAACCCTAACGATTCTATGATTCTAAGTTAATGTTTGACTATGTGTAAATTAAGTGTAGAAATTATTATCTGTAATGTGTGAATAATTTGCTGTAAGTTTACTTACCGAGTCAATATATCTTGTTTTTTAAATAATATTCTTAAACATATAATTTGAACATATTTCAAACAGTGTTGAAACAGTGTTAGGCTCCTGTATTCTCATTCTCACTGTTGCTTAGCTGAACTCTGTGAGGGTGCGGTTCTGATAAAGCTCAGCATAACCGAGATTAAAACTGAGTGAAAAAAATGGATATCATTAGTTTCCAGTGAACTTTTATTGAGCGAATGCATTTTTAACAAAGCAAGTACTAAATGAGTCAAGAAAATCTAGAAACTTTATTATGATAGCCAGTAGTCTTTGGAGTGCAACGGCATAAAAGTTTTTAAACACTCTATTGGTGTTCTTCACTTAGAGCTTTCTACTTTACTCCTTATTACCACAAAACACACTTCTGTGCTTTAGCATGTATGTGTAGCATATGACCCTGTATTTTCATGCAAAAAAAATAATTCTTTTCTTTAGATTTTTTTTTCACCATAATAAATGATACATTACCTAGTCTCTTAACAACTAGGGAAGAGAAGCAGCAACTGAGGTCTTTGCAGACAATCCCAATGCATTCATCAAGAGTTAGTGAGCCCCAGAGAGCTTTTTCATTCCATTCATGATTGTTATCTGTTGTCTACAAAAAATAAAACCTTAAAAAAGTAATCTTGGAAATAAATCATCTTTGTGTCTTCATGTGTATTTTGAAGACCTTGCAGACTCAGGAACTCTGACAACTCTGTTGTGGATTTAATTCCAGAGTCTTCCATAACAGAATATTGCTATCCTGTTTGAAAAGAGTTGAACTACATTTAACAGAGAAAACCAGAACTAGATCTAGTTTAGTTTATAGTTTACAAAGGTTATACATAGTTTTGATTAAGTGCTGTTCTGTTTGGTATTATGATAAAATTATCCTCTCCGTAGTGTGCTTTGCTCCAAGGAAAAATAGCTATTAGATGTGAATCCTGGGAGCAGCTGGGGAAAGTTGGAGAAACATTACTCAGTAGCTGTGACATTAGACAGGTCTCTCAGAGGTCTCGGCCTTTCAAGCAGAGGAAATGTGGGTAGGAAATTAGCGTGAAGAAAATAAGACAACATTAATAAACAGGTACAAGTTAGAATATTCTTCTGAAAAAATAATGACATGCAATTATTAGGAAAAAACAAATTCAGCTAATTTATGTTGAGTTATAAAACTAAATTTGCAGATTTATTTGAACAAATAAAGTAGAAATAAAGGTCTCTCTTTAAATTTCATCCCAATATTAACAAGGTTTTAATGATATCTCTAGTTACTACATACACATATACTTGCATGCAAGGTCTCAAATGGATTAAGGAAATAATAAACATACATATGAAATTACAGGCAAATCAGTTTAAATGGAAATATGTTCCAGATGCCAAAGGAGATGCTGGTAAAATGCCTGGGATGTGACGTCAAAGATGATGAGTAAATAGGGTTTAGTAGTAGCATTGCATTAATCCTGAAGATAAAGTAGCATTGATATGTGTTCCAGGAGGAATTCACACAGGAAACTGTAAACTAGGAGGTCGTAACTGTTGCACTAGATGAATGAGGAAATATATTCTGCTTGAGCCTTCTCTGTGCCACAGCATAGGTTCCCTCTCATGCCAAAGTTGCTGAATTCCTCGTGCCTTGGGATAGGTAGCTGGAAGCAAGGGAAATGGCGTAGGAAACCATTTTGCCTGGGCAAATGTTTAGTTAAGTGTGCAACCTTTCTCTTTTTTTTCCCTAAGATGTATAATTTTAGGAATATAGTTTTCCCAAAATATGCAGTCCTGTTCCTGCAAGATCATGATATCTGCATCATTTCTGATTTATCCTAATCTCCTCAAGGTAGTATACATGCAAGAAAAAACTAACACATCTTAAATATTAAAACTTGGACTAGAAAGCCTAGAAGGTTTTTATCTCCAGAGTGTTCAAGAGAAGTTTTGATGCAATAATCTTTCAGGAAACCTGTCTACTCTACCTGGTGCATTCAACTTGTCATCAGGGCCTGGAGGGCACCACCAGCCCCAGCTGCCCCTGTCCAGACCCCTGTGGCTCCCCTGCACTGCCTACAGCCCAGGACCCCATGTCAGCCCCCCAGGACTGTCAGCTCTCTGCCCCGGCAGCACTGCAGCAAGGCCGGTCTCCATCTCCCCACAGCCCTGTGCTGCCATGGGGCCCACAAACTTGGGCCCACCTGCAGGCCATGTCCTGGCCTGTCCCTGTCCCCATCCCCAGGGCGGGCCGGTGCCTGATGCCTCTGACTGTGTTAGCCTCGATTACCCTCACCAGACATGAACCTGAGCTGTCCACTTGTCTTGACCTCAGATCAACGTGACTTTGCCTGGTCATCTGAACTATTGGGTGAACCTGTTTGCCGACTTCAGGCCTGTCCTGCTGTCTCACTGGGACGATGGGATAGGCTTCTTGGCCCCCCAGCCCTGAGGGAGCAGGTGCTCATTGTTGCTCCCTGGCAATCAGCTTTTGAGAGAGCTTTCAGTAAGAGTGATTGTAAAACATTAAGAAATAATACAAATTTGAATTGATAATCTTGAAATTACAAAATCTGCATCCAATTACAAACATGTATTTTTCTCTTAAGCTGGTAGGTATATGTTAAACTATTACGTCCGGTGCATTACGCTGTAGATCCAGGTACAACACAGTTAAAATAAACTCCATACTTTATTACAATCAGAGCTTTTCTGTTACTATGTCTTCAGAAATTCAAAAAATACCTTCGTTATAAGAATATTACTAAATGTTATGTGAAGCCTTATCTCCCAAGGACTACATGGTCCTGACAGCAAAACTACAAATTCGCTCCTGAAGATTTTTGATAGGAAGGTGTCATCCCAACAACAGAAGCTGATACTCTTATGCAAGTATAAGCCTCTTCTACGTACACCTCAGTAACTGGGTGAACTTTCAGTAAATTAATAGCCCCTATTCTTTGCATATGGAAACTTTTCAGATTAATCTTTCAAGATCTTAGAAGACAGATATGTTCTTCACACCATGTTTTGAAAGGGTCCTTAAGTATTCTAACCAAGATCGGAATCCAAGTAGCACAAATAATATATAATCTTAGTAGTTTTCTGTTAGAAGATTGACTTACATTTAGATTTCTACCAAATATCTACTGTAAGTCCATTTTAAGTGGATTACTGGGTTTTCTTTTTTGGAGCTACTAACACCTGGCAGGAGGTGGAGTAGAAAAGGGATAATCTCCACAGCTTTCATCTTAGTCAATGAAAGAGGTTCCTCCTAAATGAGCAGGACTAAATGAACAGAAGCTAAAACATAGATGTAATTATAGGTATAGATATAATAAGATATACTTAAAATAAACTGAATTTTTTTTTCTTCTGAGGATGAGTCCAAATGTGTAGGCTTTCTCTACCTAGTGTATGATTTTTTGGAAGTCTGAAATTGTGCTTCAGACTGATGCCAGAGGTGGTTAGATCATTAAATCATTTATTTTTAAAAAATCAGAACTAAAATCCAGTAACTCATAGACAGGATGGTTGTGATCCAATTTTGTGCTTAAATCACAATCTTTGCTAATTTGCTTGGTCTGAAAAGTAATACATAATTTTTCCCTAAGTATCTAGCCTAGCCAGTAGAAATAACTTCTAGTGAAAAGGTATAAGGAAACATGCTGATTAATAAGCTAAAATATTCCCTTTAAGAGTTTTTGGGTTTGTTTCAGTGTCTTAATTCTCTCCATATGATTTATCAATTAGTGTCTCTCAGCAAATTAAGGCAAAAAGTGCCATTGGAATAGTAAGAAAATTATTCTTTTAGAATTAATCTTCAGGAAGCCATGTCTACAATGAAATGACTCAGAAAGACCAAAACAAACAAACAAACAAACAAACAAAAAAGATTGTTTCAAGAATTCTCAATGTCTGCTAGTTAATGCTCCTCAAAGGTGCTGTAGTTTCTTGTTGCCAAAATCATTAAAAATTCCTCATGACTTTGCCATGACCAGTCTTTTGTGTCTAAGGCACAAGGAACCAGACAAATAAGAGAAGAAACTAAAGGTGAAATCCTTAACCCAGAGAGATATAAAGCATCTTCAAAATGTTACTTTCTCTGTCCAGCTCTCACATAGCACTGCTTTTACTTATGCAACCCTCTAAAGCTTTGTAAAGTCGCTTACAAATACTAGATTCACCAGTGTGCCCAGCTCTGAAAATGTACAATAGCTGTCAATCCATCTTTGCTGGGGTCTGAATTGCTTACCATGATGACAAATCAGATCTCAACAGTGAAAATATTTTTATTTTTTAAAAGTTGGTATTTCATGTCTTCATGTCATTAAAAGTTTAAAAGGAATATTCTCTGATCAATTCTTGTTTCAGTTTTCTAGTATGAATTGTTTCATAAGTCTTAATATGTAAGAAAATATATAGAAAAATTCTCTGCGATGGTAAAAAACAAAGTTTGTCAAGAGCAAAATGCTGCTTACTCTTAATTTACTGACACACACTACTAACTTTACTTCTATGTTAAAATATTTTTTTGTCTCTGGCTTTTGTGTTACATATACAAATGTACATAGAGCAGTGACATTCATAGAATGATAGAATCATAGAACGGTTAGGGTTGGAAAGGACCTTGAAAGGTCATCTAGTCCAACCCCCCTGCAAGGAACAGGGACATCCCCGACTAGATCAGGTTACTCACAGCCTCATCCATCCTGACCTTGAACGTTTCCAGGGATGGGGCATCCACCACCTCTCTGGGCAACCTGTTCCAGTGTTCTACAACCCTAATTGTAAAAAAAATTTTTCCTAATATCTAATCTGAATCTACCTCCCTGTGTTTTAAAACCATTACCCCTTGTCCTATCACAACAAGCCCTACTGAACAGGCTCTCATAATAGAATCATAGAATCATAGAATGGCTAGAGTTGGAAGGGACATTCAAAGGTCATCTAGTGCAACCCCCCTGCAAGGACCAGGGATATCCCTGACTAGGTCAGGTTGCTCAGAGCCTCATCCAGCCCGGCCTTGAATGTTTCCAGGGATGGGGCATCAACCACCTCTCTGGGCAACCTGTTCCAGTGCTCTACAACTCGCATCGTGAAAAATTTTTTCCTAATATCCAATCTAAATCTACCTCCCTCTAATTTAAACCCATTACCCCTCATCCTGTCACAACAGGCCCTACTGAACATCCTCTCCCCATCTTTCCTGTAGGCCCCCTTGAGGTACTGGAAGGCTGCTATCAGGTCTCCCCGGAGCCTCCTCTTCTCCAGGCTGAACAGCCCCAACTCTTTCAACCTGTCCTCATAGGAGAGGTGCTCCAGCCCTCTGATCATCTTTGTGGCCCTCCTCTGGACCCTCTCCAACTGGTCCATGTCCTTCTTATATTGGGGACTCCAGAACTGGATGCAGGACTCCAGGTGGGGTCTCACGAGGGCATTCAGTTGTTAACTGACAGACACCTACACACACATATAGTTTATCATTTCAACAATCTAATCAGAGATCCAGGCTGATCCATGGTGAATTAAAGTAAACTGTTTCACTACAGACTGTATCATGGAAGACTTTCTATACTGTGCAACTTTATGGAGGGATTGTGAAATATTTATGGTAAAGATAAAAACATACAAGACTACTTTTCTCAGCTTAATAGGAAGATGTTTGATGTCTGAAAGAATTTTACATTCTCCTGTCTGCAAATGAGGCCTATTCCATAATTACACTCTTAGGTATATAGTTTCTGAAATGATGTTAAGCAAACAGATGAGTAAAAGAATGAAAAAAATCACTGCTTTTCTTACTTGATGTGCCTCTACTATTACTTACTAAAGGAAAGGCGCAAATGATAGCAGTTTTTGATAAACCTAAAGTCTTTTTCAATCAGGTGTTGAATTATGCAGTGAATATGCTTGGGCCATTATACAGAGAACTGCCTTGGGTCCACTACAAAATAACAGTATTAGCTTAAACTACTTGCAGAGCAATGTCAGAATTATACCAAAAATAATGTTTCTGAGCAGGCTACTCTGAATTAGATCCACTGGTTGTGTCCCTTTGGATGATTTTGGTGATTCTCCTTGAAAAGAACTTTGTGTGTTCTTTAATTTTAAATACAGATTTCTTTTACAGGTGGAAAGTAGCTATGCTGTACTAGTGAAATGAAACTCATTGTAATTTTTTTTATATATATTCAGTAAGGTATATGCATTTACAAAGTAACAGGCAAGGCAGCTTTAGAATTTTTCTCCCTTTTCATTTCAGAGGACTAAGTTAAAATAATACTAAAAAGAAAAAATCATCAGAGCAACCATATCTTAATTCACCTCTTAATGAGTCAGTTGTTTCTCCACAGGTTGAAACTTACCAGCTCAGATTAACAAATGGATGACAACGAAGTTTAAAATGTTTTCATGTGTCATCCTGTATTGATGATTTTACTTCTCATCTCAGGTTTCTTTTTCTATTCTTTTTTCAAGGGTTAAATGTAATAAAGTCTGGTTTTATTCACTGTCTTTCACATCTGAGGTACCCTGAAGTGTTTTACAAGATAATGAGACACAAGCCAGTCTTTTCAATGGATGTGTAGGAAAGAGTAGAATGTGTTTGGTAAAAGAAGGGTGAAGATCTACACATCCTCATTTGGGTGACATTTGTATTGACCCCACGTGGAACTTTTCTAAATAATAATTGTAGGCAGAGCTTTTGAAAGGGGAGGACAGCCTGAGCCGGCAGCCCAAATGTTATCCCTCCAAGGAAAGGGATATAGCTGAAGTACCAGTGGTACTTCTTCTGCTCCAACCTCGCAGAGCAGCCTGTGCCAGACAAGTAAAAATTAAAGGGAAGCACGAGGAGAATGCAGCCAGAGCACCAGGACATATCTCTTCTTCCTCCTCTCCAGTCACTTATTTACCCCATAAAACATAAGGGCAAATAAATATCTAGCTGGATGCAAAGTGGTGTACTTTGACTCTGATTTTACATATTAATGCCTACATCACAAGTGTACTAAATATTGGTTGGGAGAGAGCCCTCTGATATTTTAAACTGTCACAGATTCATGGATACCAGTATTACTTAATTGCTCTTGCTCATATTTCCTGAAATTTCTGCAAAGTATTTTGACTTACCAGGTACAAGAAGCCTTTAAATAGTGCAATGTAACCTAATAACTTTGGGCAGCACCACCAAAACTTTCAAATGTAGTGGATGCATGACTCACACTCCCCATCCCACTATCCTCTGTCCTAGGAGTGGTTTCTAAATTAGGCTTCTAAATTACTTCTTCAGAGTAAGCATGTTGTCATCCTTCCTGTTACTGCTGTATCATGACCATAAGATATTGCTCAACTTTTCTCTGCAAGCACCACTTAAATGAAAACAATTATTTCTGAGAACTTTTTTAAAGAAAAGCAGCTTAAATATGGTAACAGTATGCTGGCAACAATGCACAAGCACACAGGAATAGAAGGTGAGTACCTGATTTTCTTACTGAAAGACAATTCTGCTGTCTGCATCATAGTTAAGCATACTGATAACCATGTTAGTTTGTGACCAGAGTAGCATTAGACTTAGAAGAGTAGCGGTTATGGCAGGATGTATTTTGAAGGAAGAAAGAAAGATAGTAGCTGATTTACAGCTAGGATTCTTGCCGTACTTCATATAATATATTAATAAAGAGTTTTCTTAATAAAAAATCAATTCATCTTTAGAAAGCTGATGTGTTTTCATCTATGTACTGAGTTAATGTAACTAAAGTAACTAGTGTTACACTAGTCATGGTGGCAGGGAGTTGTCTTGTGAGATCCAAAGTTAAGCAGAGTATTTGATTAGTGTGTAAAGAAGAACTTTGGAAGACAGCAAAGTGGCACCATGGCTAGTCAACTTCTAGCATAACCTGAATTTTCAGAAGTTAAAATTTGCATAAGCAATAGTTGAAAAGCAACATGTGAACAAGTACAGGAAAATGAAAAGAGAAGATAAAACTAAAGCAGTAAGAGTAAAGTCTCTTTTTTTTTTTTTTGTCTTTCTACTGCATTGTTCAGGGAACAATTCCAGCTGTGGGCAGGAATAATAGCAGAAAAGTCAAATATGTGATTGCATCCAGAATAAGACAGAAGAAAAATACTCTTTTTATTTGAAATCCAGATGCAGTATGGGTACTAGATACTTACAAATTTGAGTGTTCTGCCATCTGCTTATAATTGAAAAAAAGGTCACATATGTAACATACACATATGTTAAGAGAGACTGTGCAATAATAGCTATAATCTAAGAAAAAAAAAAAAATCTCCAAATAGAAAGGAAATAGTCATCGATAAAGAAAGCTGAAGTGGAAATACATGCCCAGGTGCACCTTATGAAACACAATTGTAGTAGAGAATATAAAACCTACAAAAATGTATTATTACATCAAAAACTAGCACAGGATGAATTGTCCTTGATAGAAAGCAAACAAACAAAATCTTTAAATAACCTGAAGACTAGCACCATCCCAAACCACTTCAGATAGCATCGAACAGAAGTCAGTATCATTGTGAACAGCATGGGTATACTGTCCGACTTCTGCAGAGAAATAATGCTCACTTTTTGTGATAGAAAAAGGAATTCTGTCAAATTGAGCCATACAAACCATTCAACCATTGACTATTTTTGCTGTATATTTTGGCAGATACCATCAAATTTGAATGCCTATTGGCAGAGTATCACCAGAAAATAGGATGATACCCAATCGTATCAACTTTATTGCCAAAGCATTCATTTACTAGGTAGGAAAAAAATCACATCAAGGAAATAGCAATTCCTGTGCAGACACTAGAAGACAAACTGTACACAGAATGCAGATAAACTTAATATTCCGTAAGATTACTCCAGTCTTAGGTGGTCTCCAACTTTGCCTTAAACATTGAGAAAAGTAAAGGAACCCCAGGCTAATGAATGGGAAATTACTCTAGCAATTTATAGAGGTGGTTAATTATCTTAACTACCTTAGCTTCAGAATACCATGAACTCTTGAGAAGCTTTGTATATGATGATGTGATATGGAAATAGAGAGCAATGGGCAGTGTTTGAAGAAAGAAATCAAATCATAAGAGAGTCCCTAGTCCTGGAGAACCTTACCCATTCAGAAGCTGGAACAGCAATATACTGTTTTTAAATGATGTTTCAGGCACCATTGATAGAAAGTAGCATCTACTAGTAAGTCTTTAGGAACTGTAGAAGAGGGCATACTTAAACACAGGATTCTTAGAGGTGTTTTTGCTATGGATCACTTTCCAGAAGTAATTTTTAAGACAAATATAATGCATTTAGTCACATTATCAGTGCTTAAAAAGTTCCATAAAAAAGCTGCAATAAAAATAAAATGCAGTGAATTATATTAAATCTCTTCAGTCTGGAAGGCATAACATTGTATTGCTCAAAAATGGCTCTACTGTTGTATTTGGTATAGCTGGTAGGATTTCAGTACAGGGGCAGCAGTTGTGACTGGTGTGAAAGGAGACCATGAACTGCCATGAACTGGCTGGTCACAGACAGTTCTAGCCAGCTCTGACACCAGTGTGAGTGTGTCGTTGTGCACCAAAACCACAGCCAGCCAGAGGAACCCCAGTGCCATGGCTCTGCTTTGTTTAAGAAGGAGCAGCAGCCACTCTGGAGAGAACAAGATGAAGGAGCCATGTTGGGGACATGGCTGAAGACGCAGTCTTGGAAGGAGGTGCTCCGTGATGGGCAATGTACAATCCTGAAGGACTGCAGCCTGTGGATAAGTCACACCAGGGCATGGACATCCCTGAGGCACTGTGGCCATGGGTGACATTTCATGGGGCAGGGACATCTCTGCGGGACTGTTGGCAACTCAAAACAAGTAAGGAGCAAGGAGTAGTGGAAATAAACTGTTAGGCACCACTCTGCAACCTCTTGTAATATCCATCACGTCAACAGGGGAACTAGGATGGACTAGGTATAACTCACTGTCAGAATAAGGTGAGCCAACACTAGGAAGGCAGTAAGAAAGGTATTTGACTGAACTTGAGCCTAGCAAATGAGGAGGAAAGCTGTTTCCTAAGTATTTAATTGTTTATGCCTTTTTTTTTTCTCAGTACTGGAGTCAGTAATAAAAATTTGATTCCAGTTGTTTAATTTAATTAAACAATATTCTCCCAGTGAAGACTGTTTTGCCTGCAACAGGCATTGGTTTCAAAAGCTTGACTAAAGAAAGATATCCAGCAACGGACACAAGAGAGATATTGTGGTCCTCGAGAGAGTCCAGAAAAGGACTATTAAGGTGACTGAGGGAATGGAGCCTCTCTCATATGAGGGGAGCCTGAGAATGCTGAAACTGTTCAACCTGTAAAACAGAGGCTCAGTGGAGAGCTCATCAATTTGTATGTATCCTTCAATTCAGATGTCTGAATAGAAGTAGTAAAGAATACAGAGCCAAGGTCTTCTCAGTGGTGCCCAGTGATAAAAAGAGGGGTAAAGAGCCCCAGCTGAAACATGTGAGGTTCTCTCTGAGAATAATGAAACACTTTTTCACTGTGAAGGTGACAGAGCACTGGTACAGGTTGCCCAGAGAGGTTGTGGAATCTCCATCCTTGGAGATATTAAAAAATAATCTGGGCACAGTCCTGGGCAACCAGCTCTAGGTGATTCTGCTTGAGCAGGGGAGATTGGACAAGATGACCTCCAGAAGTCCCTGCCAGCCTCAGCCAGTCTGTGATTCTAATTCTGTGAAATAGACCCAGCTGTTGTTCCCTTAGCAACTCCAGCAATTTGCCAAAAGCAATATCAAACTGACCAAGGGGGACACTGTGAAAATACAAAAATTAATTAATTACCTGGAGAACCAAGGAGTGCTCTCATTCGTTCACCTTACAGCAGCCCCCTTTTTTTTTTTTTGGTGTGCACAAAGCCTTCTGGAGAGTTGCAGTTAGTAGTAAGTGTTAGCTTTGAATGAAATCACATCCTCATTATCTGCTGTGTTTTCAGACATGTTGCACCTCTTGTATGAGCTAGAAGCCCAAGAATATACCTTGCATGCTACAACTGATGTTGCCAATATTTTTTTCATTCACTGGCTGCAGAAGCTAGTCCTCAATTTGCCTTCTCCTGGAATGGTATGCACTTGGAACCAGCTGACCCAGGGGGGCAAACACAGCCCTACCATCCACCTTGGCATCATCCACCAAACCTTAGGTCAACAGATCTCCGTATAATTTTTTCATTACATTCGTGATGCATTAATTGGAAGAACAACTCTAGAAGTACTAAGTAAAGGATGTGGTATGTTAACCTTGGATTGCAGTCAGATGTTCACCCAGCCACTCACTTTGCTCTGCTTCCTTACAAGGGCAGGGGGAAAAAAAAATAGGACAAAAAAGCCCGTGGGTCAAAATGAAGACAAGAAGATCGTTTACCGATTACTGTCATGAGCAAAACACACTTGACTTGGAGAAAATTATTTTAATGCCAGTTAAAACAGATATGAGTAGTGAGAAACAAAAACTAAAGCAAAACCTATCCCTCACCCACACCCATTTTCCCAGGCTCCTTCATTCCCAACTCCTCTATCTCTCCCCTACTTTCTGAGCAACAGAGAGAGGATGGGGATTATGGCACTATGGTCAGTTCATAACAGTTGTTCTCTCCTGCTCTTTCGTTCTAACACTTTTACCCTACTCCAGCATGGGTTGTCTTCATGGGCTGCAGTCCTTTAGTCCACAGTCCTGCTCTACTGTGGTCTCCACAGCCTGCAAGGAAATCCCTGCTCCAATGTCTGGAGCACCTTCTCCCCCTTCTTCTTCTCTCAGTGTTCACAGGACTGTTTCTTGCTCTTTATTTTTCCCTCATCTTTAGCCGATGTGGTGGGTTTTGCCGATTCTCAAATACGTTTTCACAGAGGCACCATCAACACGCTTCAGCTGTGTCCTGCAGTGACTCCATTGCAGAGCCATTGGAATGTCATGGGGCAGCCCCTGGTCTCTTCTCACGAAGGCCACCACTGTATCCCTCCCTCAACCTTGTAATGTACACTCAGTAAAAGGTCTGCAGGTAATCATTACTTTTTTCAGTGCCAGATTTGCCATTAAGTGTTTCAAACTAAAAGGGCTCACTCAAGAAATAATTTTTTTTTTTTGTCATGGCCATATGGACAGAGCCACATTGCAGCTGAACATATTGCTCAAGTAAGTGCTTTGGATGCACATCTGCAATTCACAAGAATGCTTTCTTGATCATTAATGTATTTTGGTGTATGTACATCCCCAGTTACAGCCAATTGACCAAACTTTTTTATCAAGGGACCTCCAAAAAAAGAGTCATTTTGAGAGGGAAGAGAAACAGCAGCAAGCTTTTGACCAGGTCAAGCAGGAGGTAGCCCATGCAATGACCCTAGTATTGATCCAGAAAGGGAGTGATGTAAAAATGTTGCTATATACCAGCGCAGGAAAGAACAGCAGTTTGTGGAAACAAGAGCAGGAGCTTGCGGCAATGAGCCCCTCGAGAGATAAGAGGCAAGCTGTTGGGGTTCTGGAGCTGAAGCTACAAAAGAGCCAAAAAACCCCACACTTCTGTGCAGAAAGATGTTCAAGCTGCAGATGAGGACATTCTGTATGCCATTGAAGTGTTAGGCACAGAGCAACTACTGTGATTATGTCCTAGACTACTTGTCCTGAATTTTTTGTTCGAGGATTCAAAACCCACTGAGAGAAGACCAATCAGTGCTACATGGCAAAAATGTGTGCTGGTCTTTACCCAGTAGGCATGTACTAGTTCAAACTCCAGACTGAGATTAGCTGAGTTTATTAGTCTGTAGCCAGTAAAACAACAATGTGAGGAAACCAAATTCCTCAGACTGTTGAAGCCCCAGCATATGATGAATTAAGTGCTGAAAACAAACAATGGAGTCTGTTTACAGATGGATCTTGTAAAATTACAGCAGGGATCAGAAGGTGGTGAGCTGCTACTTGGAATCCCTCCACAGGAGAAGCTGCCACCTGCAAAGGGACTGGAGCCTTTAGTCAGTTTGCAGAAGTAATGGCCTTGAAAATAGCCTTGGAACATATTCAGGAGCATCACTGGCCCCAGTATATGTACATACAGATTCCTAGATGATGGCTAATGCAGTGTGGAAATGTCTTGAAGACTGGAATCATGTTAACAGGAGGCAATGAGCAGTTGAGCCAGGGGAGAGGAGAGGAAAGTGTTACTGTTTAATTGTGTATGTTTTCCTTTTTTTTTTTTGTCAGTACGTGAATCAGTAATCAAAAGTTTGTGTTAATTGTCAATAAAACTTAAGTAAAATTCCTCTGATTTAAAATATTTTATTTCTGACAACTGTTGGGAAGGTGGCACAAACAAGATTTCTAGAGGATAGCTCTGAAAAGCAAAATGTTGATTCCACTAGTGTGCTACCATACTCTTATTTCGTGAAAGTACTAAGAAGGATACTAAATGAATGGACAGATCTTAAGGAACAAATATGCCAAATTACTGAGGGGACTGTGCAGGTAGCCCTTGCAGATTTAGAAGCAGACCTTAGAAAAATGTATGTTTCACACTGGACAAAAGTAGACTAGCGTCTGGGTATGCAAGCTTATTTAGCATATGTTTGAACAGTGAGAAGAGTGCAAACAGTACAGAACATATAGAGACTCACCACATTCTCAGCTAAACCTAGAAAATGTCAGAACAGTACTTAGGAAATACATGGATGACAGAATGTTGATTTCCAAACTTCTGAGAGAGAGTCTATCTGGAGGGTAAAAAATGTGATGAGGGAATTAAAGATAGATTTTACAGTTTCTGACCTATCTGACATTGGCTCAGGAAATTAGCAACACATTGCAGGAGAATTCAAGTGGTTCAGTGGCATCTGGGAATCTGAAAACATAATGGATAGCAGTAGGCATGCATAATCCCCTGGAAAGACATCCAAAAAACTGATGGCAAGGACAAACAAGTCCTTGTGTTTGGATTCAGCAAAACATCTTCTCAGTTAACAAAGCAAAGTCTGATGAGCTATTAAAACATTTTTATCCCCTGAAATCAGCTGGACCTCACTAGAAAAATGGCCCTGTAACAGTCAGAAGAATGCCAAGCCAGGTGGACAGCCCTCTATAGGAAAGACATCCGTGACTTGAGGTGAGGAACTACAGCTGAGCACGCTTGGGTCCAACCATCAAATCACCGCAGAATCAATGGCAATAGCCCATGTTCCCATGGAAAACATTGACTGTAAGATAAACAGACTGAGAGAATGGTAGAGAGAAAACCAGGGACAACTGCATAGAAATGGCAGACAGCACAGGAACAATGTGACCTAGAGTGACCTAGAATATGACATCTAATGAGAAATGAATTTGCCTACTATATCTATGATTAGGGTTACATGAGCTGACAAGTCCTCTTAGGCACCACAAATACTTCCAAAATCAGACTTTTGAAGACCAGAATATTTTTAGCATTTATGCTTTATAGGAATTCTGAAAATATTTATTCCCATTCTGATTCAGAAATAATAATCAACCTTTATCCTGAAAAAGAAAATCTGGATTTAGCCAACTGTACATCAAACCTGTTTCAAACTGATGGCAAAATTTTTCATTTTTCCACCACGTCCCATGTCCGACTTCTTTTTTAATGTCTTAGCTATTATAATATATAGACTTTTTGAAAATAAACAAATTAAATGGCTTAAATAGTATCAGATGTATCAGGTGCAGATTCTTTAAGCAGTTAGTGCAAGCACAAAGAGATTAAAAAGTTTTTTATTAAATATAGCATAAGTTACCATTACCACCATCTCAAATTTTCCTCTGATTTGATTTTCAGGTGAGAAATGTTGCATTTACCCTGTATAATCAATTCTTAAAGAAATACATAGACTGTTCTTTAAACTATTGATATAACACTTTGTCCTAAATAGATTATCTCTGTTGTGAATTTTAACTTTAATCTAGGCTAGATCTGGTGAGCTGTGTAAGTAACTTACAGAATTACATCAATGTGAAATTTTACAAAGTTTATCTTTACAGTATTGGAGAAGAACTTATTAATTAATAATACTTAGAGATTTCAGTCTATATGTAATTTATATGAGGAGAACTGAAAGTAGGTTCTCAATTTTATCCCCACCACAATAACAGCAACAGAACTTCAGTGTTGCAAATGGAAATTAGCACTGGCAGGTGAAAATTTAATGGGAAACAGTGACAGTGCACGTAGAAGGGCAACACTTTCTCTAACCTCCTCTCAGTGAGACTATAAGAGAGCTGACAATGTGGCGGCACTCATTTCACAAGTTTATCCATATTTTTCAGGTAGCTTTACTGAACGGAATGCTCTCACTGAAATGAAAAGTGTAACTGATCCAGTGTAGACATGCAGGAAGTGGTGCCAAGTGCTGGAGGAACAGATCAAGTATATATTTTTCTGTGAATTATATGATGTGCTGGATGTGAAATATTAAACAACATTACAGCATTTTAAAATACAGCCCTAGAGAATCATGATACTTAGGCTTCAGATCAAATACACATTCCCTATCTGTGAAGTATCTATAGTAAAAGAGATCACCCTTTTTCACATATGTAGGCATGAAATATGATGGAGGGGGTTTATTTTGTTTTGTTTTTTTTAAAATAGGCAGTGTTCATGAACATGAATTCTACCTCTTTTGGTTATTTTACTAAAAAAACTATGCACATATTTTAAAAGGTCTCTGTATGTTTCTGAAAATTCATACAAAAGATAAATCCATTTAGGTACCTATTCAGTTTTATGCTATTCATGGAAAGATATCAGAGATTAATTTTTTAATCCTAGTTGCCATTGTAAATAATATTTTTTTAATAGAATCATAGAATCATAGAATGGTTAGAGTTGGAAGGGACCTTCAAAGGTCATCTAGTCCAACCCCCGTGCAAGGAGCAGGGATATCCCCAACCAGATCAGGTTGCTCAGAGCCTCATCCATCCTGTCCTTGAACGTTTCCAGGGATGGGGCATCCACCACCTCTCTGGGCAACCTGTTCCAGTGCTCTACAACTCGCATTGTGAAGAATTTTTCCCTAATATCCAATCTAAACCTCCCTCCTTCTAATTTAAACCCATTACCCCTTGTCCTATCACAACAGGCCCTACTGAACAGCCTGTCCCCATCTTTCCTGTAGGCCCCCTTTAGGTACTGGAAGGCTGCTATCAGGTCTCCCCGGAGCCTCCTCTTCTCCAGGCTGAACAGCCCCAACTCTCTCAGCCTGTCCTCATAGGAGAGGTGCTCCAGCCCTTTGATCATCTTTGTGGCCCTCCTCTGGACCCTCTTCAACTGGTCCATGTCCTTCTTACGTTGGGGGCAATAGTTCACAAACACATGACCAGGGTTTTCATTTCCAGATTTTATCTAGAATACCTAAACTTAAGGTAGGAAGATAATCTAAAGAGATAATTTACCAAACTCAGAAATTTATACTTTTATTATAATTCAAAATAAGACAGTTAGTCAAGGCAATTAACCACTGACACAGTTTAACAAGATCTGTGGTAACTTTTTTATCACATGAATTGAAAACTTAAGAATTATGTTCTTAATAATTAATGCTCTAATTAATAAATGAACTAAAGTGCATGTGATGAATTTCTATTCCTTTGATATCTGGAAGATGTAATTATAATGATACTTCTCACCTTAAGTACTCTAAAACCAGCTCTTGTCTAACAACATACCTGAAACATCTCATCACAATAGGGATGAACACATTTCCATCCTAAAAGAAAAATTAAACATCTGTTGGTCCTCATTGCATACTGTGATCTGAGAGCATTTATGTGCCACGCATTACTTCCATTCTTCTTGTTCCCAGGTATGTAAGAACAGAGAAGTATCCCCTGACTTTGTTTCTTTGGAAAACAGGTTTATATTTTATGTTAGCTGGAAGTTTTATTTTAAGTATATGAAGATTAAACTTTGACTTTGCAGGTTTTAAGAAATGCACATTCATAGATGTGCTCATATGTTCATAGATATAATATAATATAATGCGAAGTGAGGAGGGAAGAGTTAACTTTACAGTCTGATGCTACCACCATATTTTTGTTGGAATGAGCTAGCCATTTCACTGTATCTTTACAGTGGTGATTTAGAGCCTTAAAAGGTGATCCATAATAATTTCCCAGGGAAAAAAAAAAAGAAGTGAGAGTTGGAATATAGCTTATCTGCAAAGGAAATTGAGGATTGGAAAGAAAGTAGGAAAATGTGGTTAGTTTTTTCAAATGCAAATTTTAAAATGTTAAAAATAATTTTAATTGCCCTGGCGTTGCATGAATATTGTTGGATTAGTCATTCATTCAAGCTGGCAGCAGGTTTTTTAATACCTTTCCTACTTTGCTATATAAGGAAACAGATAATTTTATTGGATATTTAAAACCTCAAGATGTATCTAATACTGAAAACACTTCAATGTAAAACTGGCAGAACCATAATGACTTCCCAATTTTATTCAAAACTGTCTCAATGCAGCTAATACGTCATGTGGAGACCTCTCACAAAAGACATTTTCTTTACAGAATGGCAGCAATGAAGAGTTTGACTCCATTTGTGCTTTGTCTTCTTTGCTTTCCTTACTTCCTATTTTAAGGTTATAGTTTGAGAGCTGTTCATGTAGGAGTTTGCTATTCCCTTCCAATCTGTAAGGCTTTCACTGAGGATAGTTTATGGGGCTTATGAGTAGTTTTGAAACTAAATAATTATTAAATAATTCTAAGTGAACTGATTCCTGCTGGGTTGTGTTTTTCTAGTCAAGGTTGAACTAACCACAGACTGAGCCATAAAAATAATAATGAACTTATCTGAGGCACAGACAGAGGACTAAACCTAGTGAGAGATTTAGGCACACAGAAATATTTGATAGCATCTAAATTGTAAAATATTGAGTTCTTCACCTTTCTATGTAGATTCCCCAACTAGCTCAAAAAAAGATTATGTGTCTGTAGTACCATCCTAAATTACTTGCCCTGGTTTTGAAAAGGTGCAGTCTTGTTATCCAAGAGCTTCACATACCTGGGAAAAAGCGTGCTGTGCAGTGGAATACAATGCACAAAAGCACAAGTGTATCCTGGCACATCATAGCATACAAAACGCTACTAGCTGTAAGCATCTTGAAAACTTTTGCCCTCAGAGAGCTTTTTACAGAGTCTTGACTCATAAAATCATGAATATTTCTTCATTTATCTAAATAAACAAGCAATCAAAAAAAAACCCCAGTTTTATTACTCTTAATTACACTTGTCTGTCCTTACTGGAGCCCTTGTAAAAGATATCTCCAGCCTAACAATTAAGATGCTAACAAAGCCGTTGTTAGTGTTCTAACACTAACAACCATCAATGGATCTTCTAAACCCACGGGAAAAGTGAAAAACAATCAAAGGACATGAAACTTAAATAGTCAGTGAAGGTGAGTAAACAAAATATTGCTAACTGAAATACTACATTCCTCAATTCTTTACCCTTAAATTATGTGGATTCTTACATGGGAAAAGACTCACTTGATGCATTTGAAAAACATTAGAGACAGCATTAAATATGCTGTTTGTGTCAGAAGACGTACAAACTAGGGTAGGTTATATTGAGTAGTTATTGCTGCTGCAGAAGTCCAGTCATTTTTCTTTTAATATACACAAGGGCAGGAAAAAGATTAAACGTTGGTGAGACTGGGTCTCAATCGCAACTTAAAAATAAGAAAATTACAAGTACAATGTGCAGTCTTATCTATCACTTCCAGACTTGATAAATCTCTACCCGTGCCTCTGAGTAGAGGAATAAGAGTCTAATGTAAGAAAGTTTAAGTTTCCTGACTTACACAATTTTGTATAGGCAATCTGTGTGTGTAAAACAACCTATCTCAGGACTTACTTTATACCTGAGTCCAACCTGGCCCATCTCTAATTAGCTGGAGGAAGTGCTTTAGTCCTAAACTCTGGTAGTGCTAAGTGATAACTCCTCTTCCTTCAGTCTGTAAATTTGGAAAGGAACTCCAATCAGGATTCTGGATCCTGAGTGAATTGCTTAAGCTATATAAAGGAACATGATTTTGACATGCTTGCCTTCCTAACTTCTGCATTTGTTATGGGATAGTTTAAGAAGACTTCTCAGTCAACAATGCCATTTCTGGATTGCCTAATACATTGTGTACACTGAAAGATCAAGGCTTTTTAATTCTGTATTTTAGATTCCAGTCTGGCAGGTCTCACATGTCAAACTCATATGCTTCTAGGGATTAATCCAGTTCATTTAACTTAGGTAACCAGCTAATACCTTCCTTTTAGTTATCTAATGAAGTAGCAAGATTCACCCCCAGTGCAAGGATGTATTTGTCCAAGGTTAAGCACCTAAATTAGGCCTATGATCTCACTCATGAAGACTTCAAAGGCACCTACCCCTCTCCATTGATCAGATAGATGTAAGCTTTAACTTTAGAAGTTTATGTGGTTTTATACAACTAAAAAGGAAGGTAAACAATATAGGCTATACCTGAAGAATATTTTGGGATCTAGCCTGCAATGCCTGCTCTTGCATTTTGAATTTTTTATTTTATCCAATTTATGCTTTATTTCAGTCCTCAGAATCATACAGCCATCCTCACATGATATTCTGTATTTAAAGTGCTTTCCAATTCTGTATCATCAGTAAGTTTCATTATCACATTGACACTTTCGTGCCAAGTCCCTAATGAAATATTTAAATAACATCAGACCCAAGACTAACATTTAAAAACTTCA
The DNA here is from genome assembly GCA_009806455.1 of Tetrax tetrax. NCBI lineage: Eukaryota > Metazoa > Chordata > Aves > Otidiformes > Otididae > Tetrax > Tetrax tetrax. The sequence goes on from WHYT01013000.1 coordinate 46,182, forward strand.
CTAGTAACTTTCATCTATGAAGACAAATCTCATTTCAGTTCTTTTCCATATTTCATTGGTCAGTTCCTTACCTATCATACAGTTTCTCTACTTGTTCCCATTTTCTCTGCTTTAATGAACATCCCATGTGACACTGCATAATTTTTTTTTTTTAGTGAAGAGCAGATTACATCTGCTGCATTTCTCTAAATGGCTTAGGAACAAAGGAAACATGAGCCATTATATTAAATCAACTCAGAAATTACATCTCAGCAAAGTTTAGTGTAGAGAGATAATAATTTTAAGATATTAATCAAAAATGAGAAGTAATATTCTCATAATTCACCCAGAGCCCAAACTGAAAGACTCCTTATTAAAAGAGGTGGAGAGAAACCAAAACAACACTATCCAGAAAAATCAGGCTAAAAAAAAAAAATGTTTTTTTAAATGACAGTTATTAACTGAACTATTTTTAATGATCTGATATTTAGACACCAATCAGATGGGTACCCTGCTCCCTTGGCAACTGCAAATACTGGCTCTACAATCTAATATGATGTTTTATTTCCCTCCTCCCTGGTTCTTTCTTTTTGACAGTGTGATGAATGATATTGGTGTTGTAACTTATTGGGTCACTAAAGTTAGAGCACAAACTCATTTTTATGACAGCACTAAGATACTACTCTGCCTATTCCTTGAAAATGAAAAGTCTTTTTGAAGTTGTAACTTTTTATACACACACCAAAAAAAAAAAAAAATTCCTGTACTCTCTTAAGAGAGAATTTACTTTGTAATACATGTCACATCCATGTGTCACATCTGACATCAATAAGCCCTCATATGTTCCTTGCTACGTGTTAATGTCAATGCTTGAAATACAGCATTCTCCAGAGGAAAGGAATAACCTGGGAAATACAGATGTACTGAGAGCTTTTGTGATTCACTAGCACAGAAATGTTTTACTAGGTGAAGTGATGAACATATTCTGTATAGTATTTTCCAGCCAAGGCAGACTGTATTTTTAGTTCTTCTGTGATCAGAAAAACATGGAAGGTGAGTACACTGATGTGCAATAATGCTTATCAGACAACAAACCAGAAATGGACAAGATCAAGAGCAATTTATTAGTCACAAAATATAGGATTCTAATTTAGGGGTGATCGCTGAGAATTATTATTCTGGAAATAGTGTATGAAATCTTGGCTGTGCTGAAGTCAGTGAAATGTTGCCATCAATGCTATCTCAACAGAGACAGAATTCCAGCTTCTTATTTTAATCTTCATTTTCATGTGTCCCTCTTTTTGGTTCTCTGGACAGTTTGTACTCATAATTACAAATGGTTTCATTTTTCAGCTTGGGCCTAGGAAAAATTTGCACATCTGTATGTCCAAAGTACTTAAGTCATCTCACTGTTTTCTTGATTGATTCCTTATATATGAAAATTTGCTCTTGAGCATTACAGTGGGAAGGGCTGGAGCATCTGTGAGAAATGTGAACATGTGAAAGGCAATTACACACATTTGATACAAGTTCCACGGGAAATAAATACAGCTTACTGTCTCTAATGGCATCTCTGTTTCTTAAGAAAACTGATACTCCTAAACACCATGAAATGTTTCCACCTATTGGAAGAGGTTAAGGGAGCTCCTTTGAACTGTCGGAGAGAAGGCTAAGTGAAAATCAAATACTTGAAGGGTAGTTACAAGCTTGATGGAGCCAAACTCTTCTCACCAGATGTTTCAACAAGTGGCAACAGGATAATTCAGGATAAAAGAGAACTCAAGAGGTCTCTAGTTCAACTTCCTACTCAAAGCATAGCCAACTGTGAGGTCAGCTCAGGTTACTCATGGCTTCATGCAGTCTGGTCTTAAAAACCTTCAAGGATGGAAACTGCACAACCTCCCTGGCTAACCTGTTCCATCATTTGAGTGCCCTTATTGTATAAAAGTTTATCCTTATATCCAGTCTGAGCCGCTCTTGCTTCTACTAATCCGTGTTTTATCTCATCCACCCACTATGTAGCACTGTGAAGACCCTGACACCATATTCTTGATGACCTCTCTGTTGGTACTGCTAGGTTGCTATTAGGTTTTCTGAAGCCTTCTCTTTTCCAGGATGAACAAGTCCAGCTCCTTCAGCCTTCCCTCACAGGGCAAGTGCCCCAGCCCCAACCATCATGATGGCTCTCTTCTGAATTTGATTCACTTGTTCAGAATCTTTTATATTGGGGGGCTCAAAACTGGATGCAGTATTCCCGAAGTGGTCTCATGAGTGCTGTGTAGCGTGGAACTTCCCCTGATCTGTTTGCTATGATCCTGTTCATTTCACCCAGGATGTAGTTGACCCTCTTTACTGCTGTCTGTGAAGACCTCCAGGTCCTTTTCAGCAGAGCTGCTTCCTAGCCAGGCTCTTCCCAGCCTGAACCCAGAGGTTCTTCTGTCTGAGATGCAGGACTTGACATTTGTCCTTGTGGAATTACATAGGGTTCCTGTTGGCCCATTCCTTCAGCCTATCCAGGACACTTTGGATGGCAGTCCTGCTCTCAACCATGTCAGCTATTCCCTCCATTTTAGTGTGATCTGCAAACCTGAGGAGACTGCACTCAGTCTTCTCTTCAAGATAATTATGCTAAACAGAACAAGTCCCAGGACAGACACCTGCAGTTCCATACTTTTTACCAGCCTCAAGGTACAGCACAAGCCGTTAACCACTACACTCTGAGCCCATGACCCTCTTTTCACCCATCCAGACTGTAATGTCATAATTTGGATTCAAGAATATCACAGAAGACAGTATCAAAAGTCTTGCTAAGATCGAGGTAAATTATATTCACTGCTCTCATCTCATTCACAGACCTTGTTATTTTATCATAGAAGACAATTAAGTTCATCAGACACGATTTCTATTTGATAAATCTATGCTACTTTTTCCACTTACCTCCTTCTCCCTTATATCCCCAGGAATGTGTACCAAAAGTACTCCTTCCATTATTTTCCCAGGGATTAAGCAGGCTGACGGATCTGCCACAGGGTGAAGCTTGGAAAACTGCAGTTGGAGATGAGGTAAAAAAATTTGGTAAGGAGTAATGCAGTGCTGGAACAGATGGTGGAATTTCCATCTCTGGAGCTTGTCAAGGTTCAGCTAGGCAAAGCCATTACTGACCTAATTAAACACTGATGATCCCCTATATTAAAATAACAAGTTAGATAAAATGACCTGCAAAAATCTAACTAGCATTTCTGTGGTTTTATAACCGTTTGATATAATTAATCATAAAATTCACAATATTTTGAATATTCTATAGACAATGGGATCTCTTTGATGTTGAGATGTATTTATTGTTCTTAATAACAACTCTGTTATCTTGTGAAAATTTACTTTATGTTGTGCCACAATCACATTTTCTATGCACATCAGATTAAGCCATTTTGTGGCTTTCATGCAGTATACATAGGACTGCGTTTTGCCCATAGTAGATTATTTTTGCATTACTCTGGGAAAAGAATAAATAGTTAAGGATGCTCTAAGGTAAAATTTTAAGTACAGTTAAGAGAGCTTTAGAAAACATTGTAGAGATGGGCAGCCACTGAAAGGCTGCTCTCATATGAAGTTCACAACTACTCTTAATATAGGGAACAAAAGAATTAGGGGACATTGTCCCTCCTCAACCACCCTACACCTTACACAGAAACAGAAAGAACTTTTTAGGACCTACTGTGCAATATGAGTGACTGCATTTCAAACTGCTTTGCGGACAAAGATGAGTTAGCATCCAACAAAAGTTGTTGAATCTTATCAGCCATATCAGACAGATGGGGAAATTAAGAAAGAAATTATTAAAACCGTTATTTTAAGAATGGCATATTAGTAGTGTTATGAGCACTCAGCATCTTGCAGGATTATGCTGAAGAAGTTCTATTCAAGAAAACTGTGTTGAATTGACTTTGTGAGAGCCATGATGAAGAGGATGTTGTTCCAACATAACCGTATTTTCCATCTTTTTGTATCATCATCATTAGGTAGAACCTGTGTGCAGATATCTTTTTTGTATCGCTAAGAGTCTTTTATATTTAGACACCTTTTTTTTCAGGCCTTAAAAATTGTGATGCTCCAACAGGACTGGATCTTCAAAATCAAATCTCATTGAATCTGATGGGAATTTGACCTGAATAAGAACCTAGTAAAATACATACAAAATTCTCAGATTCTATAGTTTGTTTCAAGACTAGAATATATCTCACCATGCAATCTGTTAACATATATTGAGAGCTTTTTTTTTAGAAATTAAGCATGGCACTATTTTATTTATTTTTACCTGGTTTTACATTCTTGTATGTTTGAATGCTCTTGTATAACCTATGTGAAATTTGATTTTCTCTTTTAGTGTACACTGAAATTTCTATGTATGTGTATTTCTGTGTTTATGTACACAGAAATTTCTGTCTGTCCAAGGGCATGGCTACAGAAAGGGATATCATCTGTGTAGTAAATTGGACAGACACGGGATAACTTCCAGGAGAATGTGATGCATTTGTTTAAGGTTTATATTTGATTGTCTGTTTTCATCTCTACTCACTATTCTATTTTCTCCATGATTTACTTTAATTTCCAGACTTTGGGGAAACATCAACCAGCTGCTTAAAAAATGAAATCAGTGCACTGAAAAAATATTTTCCGTCTCACACATTGCAGACCCTAGTGCTACATCCTTATTTTCATCTTGGAAGTAATGATCTCACTGTAACTACTTTTAAGGCCAGAGTTGAAATCTAGCTCAGTATTAAAATGGAATGAGCAGAGGTTTTCCATCTCTTGCCCAGCAAAAACTTTGTTTGTCACATTTAAACACACTTATTAACCCACGGTTGTTGCCATTGTCAAGATACAGAAAATAGTTGGAGGGCTCAAAACTGAATGGTGAGCAGCAGCCTAGTGTTGTGAAACACTGGTGGAATTTCGGTTGCATCTTTTTGTTACCAACCATGCCTCTGTAAGCGGGTGACAAGGGGCCTCTGTAAGCAGGTGAGAAGGGACCTCTGAGGGAGCTGCTCTTCTGGCTTATACCCACAGTACTGTCTCTGACTAACAGTCAGGCCTGCTCACCTGCTGCTGGGTGCCAGACAATGGCAGATACTGTCCCTGCATGTCCCTCACTAGATGCCAAACAGTCAGCCTTTATCTCTCAAGACTAGTCTTATCCAGTTTGTTATCATGCCAGTCTCTACTGCTTTAATTTTTATCTCGAAGCAAAGGGTTTCCTCAAAATGAACTTAAACCCGTTTTTTAAAAATCTAAGATTTCTATATCATCTGCCTATCTGCTAGGAAATGAGGAGTATAAACACTCTGGAATCACTCAGGCTGGACAGATTACTGGCCTTTGAAGTACCAAAATATCAGTGAACAACAAACATTTTGTCCTGTGAAAGCTGCACTGTGAAAACAGTCTATAGCTCGTTGGACAAAAATAAACAGATTAGTGCACCATGCAACTGATGTTTTGTAGTCTGGGCATTGACATAACAGGCTTATGAAGTTGGGACAAGGCCAGTTCTGATTCCAGGAACACAGCAAGAGATTGATTAAAGTGAGCTTTATACCATCTGTGGTCAGGTTATGCTTGATATAGTTCATATATCTGCAAGAGCAGCAATAAATATGCCAGTAGAAACAACAAGTTTTCATGAACTGAGAAAAGAAATAGAAGCTGACAAGGAAGATGGCTTCTGCCAATCAGTAAGGATTCAAGAATGAGTGGCTCCCTGTCACCTGTGAGAAAAGATCACCTGCAAAGGAAAGCTGGTACTGGAAGGTGCTCCCTCAGAAATGAATTTATGATTCAAACTCAAATTCATTCCAATATTTATTCAATTAAATTTGGTATAGGCGTTTTGGCAGAAATTCAAAGTCTACATTAGCAAGACAGTAGCAAAATATATATCTGGTTAGGAATGATTGGCTCTCAACTCTGTTACTCTATTAATGAGATTGAAAGTAAAGGTCAAATTATAGCCAGGGCATAAACAGGCACAGTTTAATTGGCTTCAGTGGTATGGCACATATTTATGCTGGGTACAAGTTTTGCCACAAGAGGGTCAGGCAGCTCAAAGTAGTCCTTTCTTCTCCACACCCTTGCCTAATGCTGAGCAGCTGTCAAAAATTACTTGATTCCATACACATGCCATTTCTGATCCCTCCACAGCATAGGCCTTGTGCCAGCTCCTACTGTGGGTGGCTTGGCAGGGAGCTCCATTAAGATCTGAATTACCAGCACACGTAATCATCAATGTCAGTTGTTAAACATGAGGCAGTTATGTCAAAGGATAAAGCAGAAAATATATTTTGCGATTAATCTCGTGTTTAATGTTTTGTTATCTCAAGCATCTAATTGGACCCAGAAAAGACTTGCTGGTGCCTATAAGCATTTCAGCACTAACTCAGAAAGGTTGGAATACTACAGAAAACACTTTCCATGTTTAAGGGAAAACAAGAAGTAGATAGCTGAAAACAGTAAAATGTATGATTTACTTAGGTAAAGTAATAATTTGTTCTCAGATCCCTTTACATTGGAGTAATTCAGATAACATTTTGTTGCCACTTTCACTTGGCTTTTGATATAGAGCTTTCCAAAATGGGTTATGTGTGGATTTATGGTAATAAAAATATAAGGCATATTTCTAATAGCAGTGTATATTCATGAGTTTCCCAGGCATGTGAAATGACTCTTGAATATTCTTGAGCAGTATCTTCTTTTTAAAGAGTACCAAATCCATTCTATGCTGTTAATTAATGCTATCATTATTGCATGCATTCTCTGATGGAGTTTGCTGGGGTAGGCCCTCCTGCTTCTCACTAAATTACGGTATTCTCATTAAATCCCATAACAGTACTGGGTTAGACAATAATGCTAACAGACCAAGCAGCTGTCATGGACTGCTAATATAATCTTCTGATATTGTCTTTTAGAAACTAGTTGATTATAAAGTAATTCTAATAATCCCACTTTTTCTAGGAACATCTTTTCTTACGTAGCCTTCTGACAAAACAATATTTTTCAAACCGAATAATACCAGAGGAAATCTTTGGATGTATCTTTGCATATTCTTTAGAATATTCTTGGTTAAGAATATTTACCTACTTGTTACTTAATAGTTTTAAGCTTTCCTCCTTTTTTGACTTTTTTAATGTAATTTTTGATGGTCAGAATATCATAGAATCATAGAAAGGTTTGGGTTGGAAGTGACCTTTAAAAGTCATCTAGTCCAAACCTTCTGCAGTGAGCAAACACCTTCAACTAGATCAGGTTACTCAGAGCCCTGTCCAGCCTGACCTTGAATGTTTCCAGTGAAGGGGCATCTGCCATCTCCCTGGGCAACCTGTTTCAGCGTTTCACCACCCCCATTGTAAAAAAAAATCTTCCTTATGTCTAGTCTGAATCTACCCTCTTTTAGTTTAAAACCATTACCCCTTGTCCTATTGCTACAAGCCCTGCTAAAAGTTTATCCCCAGCTTTCTCATAAGCCCCCTTTAAGTACTGAAAGACTGCAAGAAGGTCTCCCCAGAGCCTTCTCTTCTCCAGGCTGAACAGCCCCAACTCTCTCAGCCTGTCCTCATAGGAGAGGTGCTCCAGCCTTCTGATCATTTTTGTGGCCCTCCTCTGGACTCGCTCCAACTGGTCCATGTCTTTCCTGTGCTGAGGGTGCCAGAGCTGGATGCAGTTCTCCAGGTGGGGTCTCACAAGAGCAGAGTAGAGGAACAGAATTATCTTGCTCGACCTGCTGGCCACAGTTCTTTTGATGCAGCCCAGGATACAGCTGGCCTTCTGGGCTCTGAGCACACATTGCCAGCTCACCTTGACCCATGTACAGGACTTTACACTTGATCTTACTGAACCGCATGAGGTTCTCAAGCTTGTCCAGGTCCCTCTGGATGGGATCCCATCCCTCAGGCATGCCTATTGCAACACTCAGCTTGGTGCCATCTACCAACTTGCTGAGGGTGCACTCGATCCCACTGTCTATGTCATTGATGAAGATGTTAAAGAGTACTTGTCCCAGTACCTGATCCTTGAGGGACACCACTTGTTACCGACCTCCATCTGGGCATTGAGCCGTTGACCACTACCGTCTGGATGTGGCCATCCAACAAATTCCTCATCCACTGAACAGTCCACCCATCAAATCTGTATCTCTCCAGTTTAGAGAGAAGAATGTTGTGAGGGACCATTTCAAAGGCCTTACAGAAGTCCAGGTAGATGACATTGTAGCTCTTCCTTTGTCCTCTGATGTTTTCACTCCATCATAGAAGGCCACTAGGTTGGTTAGGCGAGACTTGCCCTTGGTGAAGCTATGCTGGCTGTCTCAAACCACCTCCCTGTCCTCCTTGTGCCTCAGCATAGCTTCTAGGTGGATCTGTTTCATGATATTCCCAGGCACACTGGTGAGGCTGACAAGTCAGTAATTCCCAGGGTTCTCCTTTTTACCCTTTTTAAAAATGGATGCAATGTTTTCCTTTTTCCTGTCAGCAGGGACTTCACCTGACTGCCATGACTTTTCAAATATCATGGCAATTATATCGGCCAATTCCCTCAGGACTCTGGGACACATCTCGTTAGATCCCATAGGGTTACATAACATACATATGTTCAGGTTCCTCATGTGGTCACGAACCTGATCTTCTCTTGCAGAGTGGGGGACTTTGCTTCCCCAATCCCTGTCCTGCAGCCCATCCACTTGAGAGGTGTGTAAAGAGTGGTTACCAGTGAAGACAGGCAAAAAATTTGTTGAGTACCTCATCCATTGTTACCAGTTCACCAGTCTTGCTCAGGAGGGGAGATTTACTTTCTTTGACCTTCCTTTTTGGGCTGACATACTTGTAGAAGCTTTCTTATTATTCCTTGCATCTCTTGCCAAGCTCAGGTCCAGCCGCACCTTGGCCGCACCTATACAAGCTGGCAGCATCCCTATGCTCTTCCCAGGATATCTGTCCCTGCTTCTGCTGTAGAGAATATGTCTGCAAATGTTAAGTATACAGTTGCTATTTAGGCATTAACATTCAAAAGCTCCAATTAGCTTTGCCAATGTATGATTTTTCAGATAAATTTTTCATTTGACCAGATTAATTCTAATTCCTTTTTTTTTTTTCTGAATTTTGTGGTTGACCTTCCTTCACATATAAACAAAGCCATATGCCAGTCTGAGGATGATGTGTCTTTTTGCTGGTTTAATACCATAAAAATCTTCCTAGGAACCCTAAATCATACAGAGGTAGGAATTTTTTTTTACAAGCTACATACCTTTCATCTTCTTGGTCTCTTACAGATAGAAGTTTGACTATTATTTTAGTAATTTAGAATATGCATTTTTAAGCATTACATTTTCTTTTGCTGCATCTTAATAAACCTCTTCTTCCTTGAAACCCAAAATTACTAGGTCCCAAAAAGCTCCATGTTTTGGACTCTATGTGAAGCTATGACTCTCCAATACAAGCCAAGAACCCATATGGCTGCTTTATTTTACCTTCAATAACAGAGTCGTTTCAGATTTATTTAGCTATGTAGATGTGATAGGATGAAGGGTAATGGTTTTAAAATAGAAGGAGGTAGATTTAGATTGGATATTAGGGAAAATTTTTTTACAATGAGAGTTGTAGAACACTGGAACAGGTTGCCCAGAGAGGTGGTGGATGCCCCATCCCTGGAAACGTTCAAGGACAGGTTGGATGAGGCTCTGAGCAACCTGATCTGGTTGGAGATGTCCCTGCTCCTTGCAAGGGGGGTTGGACTAGATGATCTTTGAAGGTCCCTTCCAACCCTAACAATTCTATGATTGTATGATTCTATGAAAGAAAAAAATTAAGATAAGAAGTCAAGTTCAAAAGAAAAAGCCGTCCATGACTTAGACAGCATGAGAGGCTGATTCTGTGCTTACCATGTTGAAGGACAGAGACTCCTAAATGCAGGTTCAAGCTTTGCCACTGAACTTGCCACTACCTTTGTTGACTATCCTAAGTTTAGCATCACTGAGGGGTATTCTGAGTGTTTGAGTCATGAGCCCAAGGTGGAAAACTGTCAGTCCTTAGGTTAGTCTTAGGTTCAGTGCTCTCTTCAGCCTGAGGGAGTAGAAAACTCATGTTGATTAATTTCCCCAGACTTCAGTGCTGGGGCCAGTTCTGTTTAATGTCTTTATTAACAATCTGGAGGAGGGGATTGACTGCTCCCTCAGTAAGTTTGCAGATGAAACCAAACTGGGTGGGAGTGTCAATCTGCTTGAGGGTAGGAAGGCTCTGCAGAGGGATCTGGATGGGCTGGACAGATGGGCCAAGGTGAACTGTATGAGGTTCAACAAGGCCAAGAGCTGGCTCCTGCACTTGGGTCACAACAACCCCATGCAACACTACAGGCTTGGGGAAGAGTGACTGGAAAGCTGCCCACTGGAAAGGAACCTGGGGGTGCTAGTAGACAGCTGACTGAACATGAGCTGGCAGTGTACCCAGGTGGCCAAGAAGGCCAATAGCATTCTGGCTTGTGTCAGCAACAGTGTGGCCAGCAGGAGTAGGGAAGTGATTGTGTCCCCGTACGTGGCACTGGTGAGGCTGCACCTCAAATACTGTGTGCAGTTTTGGGCCCTTCAGTACAAGAAGGACATTGAGTTGCTGGAGCGTATCCAGAGAAGGGCAACAAAGCTGGTGAAGGGTCTGTAGAACAAGTCTTATGAGGAGCGGCTGAGGGAACCGGGATTGTTTTGTCTAGAGGAGAGGAGGCTAAGGGGGAGACTTCATTGCTCTCTACAACTACTTGAAAGGAGGTTGCAGGGAGGTGGGTGTTGGTCTTTTCTCCCAAATAATTTGTGATAGGACAAGAGGAAATGGCCTCAAGTTGTGGCAGGGGAAGTTTAGATTGGATATAGGAAACACTTCTTTACTGAAAGAGTTATCAGGCACTGGAACAGGCTGCCCAAGGAAGTGATGGTGTCACCATCCCTGGAGGTGTTCAAAGAATGTGTAGACATGGCACTTAGGGACATGGTTTAGTGGACATGGTGGTGTTAGGTCGATGGTTGGACTTGATTATATGATTCTTCTTAAGATTCTATGATTCTGTAACCCTCAGAATGATCACCTTATATAGAGGCTTAGGTAAAAGCACTTACCCAGCCTCACACAGAAATGTGTGTTACACATGCATAGCCTTTAAGTCAGTCTCAGAGTAATTGTCTGATAATGTATCACCCTTGAGTTTTAGACGAGTTTATAGCCCTGCAGGTTTATGTTTATTTTCATTGAGGAGGCAAAGGGATGTGCTTCACATCTCCAGTAAAACATCAGTTTGTGTTCCAATGTTTGGTGTGCCTCTGATATTGTGAGAAATTGTTACCAGATGATTTCTAAACATAGGGAAAACAGTTTTTTTTCACCACACTTCAGTTTTGGGTACAGCTGAACTATTTTGTGTGAATTTTATTGCATTTATACCAAGGCACACATCTGGTAAGAAAAATTGTGTCTCAGTTGCTGAAATCTGAAGAATTTAATTGCAAGTGGAAATAGAAATATGTGAAGGAATAGTATCAACTTCTTACTAAAAGAGTCTTCTGAGACTTGCATTTCACTTACAAGAGATCTTGAAAAAGCAGTCACATAAACACAATTGCTTAGTAGTATCTAATTACATTATCAGGATACACTTGTCACTGAAATTATATGCTGCGGTAAGTGCAATAATAAATAATATCAGAAAAGGATTTGCTGAAGAAATTCCAAAGGCTGAATCGTCGGTTTTGTTAAAATAATTACATTGGGAAGAGTTTCAAATGTGGAACAGGGGCCATTCACTTAACCATGTAGAAAGGATTAAACAGTGGTGGTGGTACATTGAGATAGTCTTTGGCCCATCCTCAGCATAGCTGAGAGTATGTGAGTACTCACAAAATTCTTAGCTCAGCGGGAATTTTCTACATTAAGTTTCGATGTTGTTCTTTTTAATTCCTCCCTTAAGTAACATCTATTGGGGGACATTTTTCAAGTCAGAGAGTTCATAGATTTTCTTTCTTTATTTTTATGTGAGAAGCTGCTGTTAAATTTGAGAAATGAAAGGCTAAATCTTAACCAAATGGGAAAAAGGAAGGGAGAATGTGGGCTGCCTGTATGAAAGAATACGTAGGGAGCCAAATATCTCTATGATACCAGACCTGACACTCAACTTCCCTGTCCCTGGAGTAGCTCATTACATTTAAAGCCATGGAGTTGTGCATGGTATTTGTCCATCTTACTGAAAACAAATCCAGACCCAGAGGATCTAATTTTCATCCTGTATAGAAGACATTGCCTTTTTGTTGATGGAAATCAAAGTGATCATCTATACTCCTGAAAGAGCAGAAAGCAAGGGCCAAGAAATTTTGCCTTTCTATTTTCCTCCTTTCTGGAATTTTCATGTGGGGAGATATCATTAAGCATCTATATAGTGCAAGAGGCTAATAATAAAAGTTCATTATCTGTAGACTATTTCACTCTACCATGAAAAGAATGCTTGTTCTTTAAGGCAAGCATTCAAGATCCCAGATTGGAGGGGGAAGTCCTCTAGTGTCCTGTTAATTTATGCCATAGAAATAAACAGGCAGACTTGTGCACTGTACTATTGCCCATGGAAGAATCTCTGAAAGATGGATTGGGAAGCTATAATTCCCTGCAGGAACCCATATGTGAGTTAGGAGGGAAACTGGATTAAGATGCTAAAAAAACTGTACTTATACTTCCTTCTAACTGCTCCTCTGGGGAATAACGAAGATGCTGAATTTATCAGGCTTGAATCTAGGCAGAACTTCACACAGCTAAAAGGATTATTTAGGGGTAAAAAGAGCTCTAGCCATGCTTATGGCATTCCTGTGGTAAATATACAGTAATAAAAAAAAAAAAAAAGTGATTTTTTGCTAGATCGTGTCCTGTCTGCAGTTAACTGCTCATCTGAATTTTGAATTCCTGGTTCTGTACTATCTCCACTTAATGAAACACATTTTATTTCTAATTTCTGAAAATCCAACCACAGAATATTCTAGTAGCCATGGCTCAGAGGAGTGTGACATGCAACTAAGCGATTGGAAAGGAGACTTGATGGAGATCTCTCATTCTTGGATTAATTTAGTTGAACAACTAATTCTAAACTACAAAGTTTTAATTATGTATTACATCCCATAAAAACATTTATTGCTACCCTGGTTTTTTTCAGCGGTGTCTAATCTTTGTCTAATGAAGTTTTAGGCTTCATTATTATTGTAAAAGCTGGCTGGCAAATTAAGATATTTTGAAAAGTATTTGAAATATACTTCAAATACAGAAATACTTTTCAAATTAATAAGCAAGTAATGAACACCACTGAAGCCTAATGAAATGAAATCCTAAGGTAAATATCACAGTAAGTGATACAATATCTCTACTGGCTTTAAACAGTCTTAATTTATTGCCCTTCTGACATTTGATACTTACAAGATCATCAATTCGGTTACTTACATTACTGTAAATGGAAATACAAAAGGTCTTACTTATCCTGTGAAGGCATATTGTTCATTTGAAAACACAAACTAGATGTGGATTGAACTGAAGAATACAAGACTGTAAATAACTTTAAAAAATAAAATCCCTTTATGCTTCCTTTGATGCAGGCAACGCATAAAATATACATCACAGGAGAAAATTGTAAAGCCCATTCATAGATTTTGTCCAATATTTTGGAGTTATTTTACATGACAAAACTACTTTTTTTTTTTTTTTTTTTTTTTTTTTT
>WHYT01013002.1:2186-56682 GCA_009806455.1 Tetrax tetrax
GGGAAGAACTCCTCACATTCCTCCCCTGCTCCTTCGTGGGGTCCCTCCCACGGGCCACAGTCCTTCATGAAACTGCTCCGGCGTGGGTCATCTCTTCCACGGAGTGCAGTCCCTCTAGAACAGCTGTCCCAGCGGGCCCTCCACGGGCCACAGCCTCCTTCAGGCCTCCACCTGCTCCGGCGTGGGCTCCTCCACGGGCTGCAGGCGAATCTCTGCCCCTCTGTGGACCTCCATGGGCTGCAGGGGGACAACCTGCATCATCACCACAGGCTGCAGGGGAATCTTGGCCAGGAGCCACATTACTCCTCCCCCTCCTTCACTGACCTCGGCGCCTGCAGCCGTTCCTCACAACAGGCTGGCAGACACCTCTCAGGATCCTTTTTACATCTTATTCTCTTCTCATCTCCTCTCCACTTCTTGCAGCCAGGCCAGGCCCGAGTTGGGCTCAGTCGGCTGCCCGGCGGGAGGCCAGAGGGTGAGGCCTGCAAGGCCCACAAGGCTCGCGCCTCCCCCTCTCTGCCCCCGCTCAGCTGGCTTCACATCTTCTCTCCTTCCTTTTTTTTCTGTTTTTCCCCTTCTTAAATACGTTATCGCAGAGGCGTTATCACGGGACATTCTGCTACCAATTGGCTTGGCCTTGGCCAGCAGTGGGTCCGCCCTAGGCCCGTCCGAGTCCACTGAACAAAGGGGAGCGACTTCTAGCAGTTTCCTACAGAAGCTACCACCTTAGGCCCCCCCTTACTAAACAAAACCAGAACACAGGCCTTCACTTAAAATGTAAATCTCTAACAGTGAAAAAAAAAAGTTTGTTGTTGGTGCAAGCGGGCATGAAATTGTTCCTTTTCACTGCTAAAAGCATTTGCATCTCAGTGCACACTAACTCTGTTTTCTTTTCCAATGCCCTCTAGTTCTAATTGAAGATTTTGTTACTAACTGAATATGCAGGAAAAGTCTACCAAGAACCCAGAGCTTTTGAAATGAATGAAGTTTCTTGCTAACTTTTTACTTAGTGCCAACTTTTGGGCTTCATTAGTATGAGTAAGTTCTCCTCAAGTTAGCTGAAATTAATATCGCTTAGACGTAAAGAAGACTCAGAAAGAGTGGGTGTAATTCCACATGTTCAGATTAAAAGTATATTGATGAAGCAAAATTGTGTGCTCTAAATAAAAATCTGTAGGAAAGGTTTTGCAAAGACACGAAAATGAATATCAACACCTAGGTTTTTGACTGGCTTGTTGCTCTTATATTTTCTGGCAATCTAATTTGCAAAATTGGCTTATTATGCATAATCTTTTTAAAAAAAATACATCTAATAAAATCACCTATAATAGTTGAGTAACATTACCATAACACTGGGAAAGAGTGAATAAAGTGTCTAATTTATGCAACATTTTTGGATTGGCAGTGCAGATTTTATAGCTTTAATAGTTGCTACTCAAACCAATAACTCCTAAAAAGCAAGTGAATTAATTATCAGACTAAAAATACGTGTGTTTCACTGTCATCAAGAATAAATTAATCAGACAATATGTTTTAAAGCTGGATATATAATCCAGTTAGGAAGCTACCAAAATATGGAACGGATTTTCTTCAGTGAGTTAAAAAAAAATAATTTTTTATTAAAAATGCCTCTTTGGGGTTGCAATTTCAAAAGGTCTCTGAAATATAGAGAGTCCCTCAAAAGCAGAAAATATATCTGTAAGGAAAATTATGCAAAATGAATCTAGGGAAATGTATGGATGGAGGATAACAGAATCACTGCTGGGGTTGGGAAAAATTCTGAGTGTCTTACTCATAAGCCCACGGGTGCACTAAGGCAGGAAGAGCTTTTTTCAATACCGCTGGTAGAAGTTGTGGCAGCAGACTAAAAATGAAGTGGGATTAAGTAGCACTTTGCATTTTACGTAATACTTTCAGGTTTTCAAACTACATAAAGATACCGATGAATAAAGCCTCACAACTGCATTTTTGTATGTACTGTTATCTCAGTTTTATGGAGGAGGGAAACAAAGATGTGAAAAAATAAATGCCTTGACCTACTGAGCTTATGGCAAAGTTGGAAACAATTCAGGTCTCTTACTTCACTGTTATGTGGGCAAACAACAGTATCTATGTGTTTCCACGTGTTAACAGCCAGAAATGAAGTTGACTTCACTATTTAAATTAATCTCTAAGAGTGTTTAAAAAGGCTGAACAGAAATAGATTTCTCTTAGCTATTGCTATGGTTTCACCACATTAACATCTGAGAACTTCTTCATTGCTAACGCAAATAACACTCCTGTGAAACTGGTATTAGTTACTGTTCCCATTCTGTACCCAGGGAAGTAAACCAGGGAGGGTTATGTTCCTGTTTAATCACCACTGGTTTTCAGAAGCTCCTCAGTGAAACCTGAGGCCTGCCAGTATGCGGGTTGCTGCTGGTACAGCGGGGTTGCTGCTGGTACAGTGGTGTTGCTGGACGTATGCGCAGCGCTGCTCAAGTTGCGGTCATACTCGGTTGTTCAGCGTTTCTGCCTGAGCAGTGTGTTATCACAATTCATCAGGAAAGTTGTCTTCTGAAAATGTTAAAGGCCAGAGAGAGCTCTGTGCTATCAATATGTTCCTGGATTCTTAAACCATTTTGTTTTGTCATTCTGATTGGTATAGATATGGATTATGCATACAACGAGTTAGATCACTTGAATAGTCTTGACTTCTTATTTTTAATCTTCTTTTCACTAACACCAGACTGCCGTGTCCAAATTGTGTAATCATTTTTGCTTACAAAAAATGCATTCTGGATGAAGAGTTTCATCCCTCACTACCAACAGCAAAAGACTACAGCATCAATGGTCTCTGTATTACTGCTGAAAGTTATATAGATTGATGGGAAATTGAACAGATCAATGTGATAATACAGATTTCAAAAGGCCATTTGAAAGTTCTGTGCCCACGCATTTAAATAAATCTTCTAATGCCTGGACCAAATAGACTGTACTGGTTTCCTTTGAATTTCTTACATTCTGTTACTTCTATGTGATTTCAGCCTGCTGTCATGGAAAAGTGAATTGATTTTGCTTTTCTTAAATAGTGGCAGTCATCTTATCAAGCTTTTTACATAAAGGCTTTTCAGACTTTATTAATTTAAATTCACGTTAGAGGCCTTCAGGGTATGTTCAGTAGTCATTTTTTTCAATTGCTTTTGCATTGTGTTTATTTCCCCTAAAAATTCCCCCGAGGCAGGCCTATGCTCCTGAAACATTTCAGACTTCAACTCTCGGGCTTTGGCCTGTCTTCCTATATATATCCCGTTCCTTTTACTGTTGCCTGTCACCTTGTGCGTAAGCCAGTCCGAACATAGCGAAGCCCCAAGTAAATCCTTGGCTGTGGGCTTTTGAGGGAGGAGAAGACAAGTTGTGACGTGCAGAACGAGGAACGAGACAGGCTTCATTTGGCTTGCTCTTCTGCGGTGAGGCCAAGGCAGCTTTTGGAAGTGCTTCCCTACGTGGAGTTGCATCTTTTCAGTTTTACCTGCTATTTATTTGAACCAAATACTCTTTGTTTGCTTAGGACCAGATTTCTTGCACACAGAGCTGCATCTAAATAGCATTGTTAGAGGTGAAAATGAAGAGACACTGGTGTCATCAGGTGAAAGGTAATAACCAATTTTATGAGAAAAAAATACAATTTGTACAGTATTGAAATTGTTTCACCATCTCAACAGGCAGTGCTCAGACGTTTTTCCCCGTCACAGATCAACTTCAGGCAAATAATAAGCATGAATGTTTTGGTAGAACAGTTGACTGATAAAAACACTAATAGAAAATGGAGCCGTAATGGAATCACTTCTGTTTGAAGATCTAATATGGTTGAAGATAGTAGGGCATTAAGTATATGCTGTTCATTTTCAGACAGCTTGTGAACAGAAGTGTTATACCTGGTCTTTTTGGCATGAATCCATTGCATCAGTTAGTAAAATGTTTTAGTGAGGCAGCCTAGTAATTTGATTAAATGGCACTGACTTCACCATACAGCCATAATATAGTGGCTTTTAAAAATTTCCTTGTCTTTTTTTTTTTCCCATTTGATATTGATGTTATTGTGAACATATACTATGTCTTCCTGGAAATGCTCATGTAGTGCTGAAAAGTAAAGCACAGACTTAATCTCCATGGCTGAAATATATTATTTATAAAGTCTGATTTAGTGTATTCTGAACTAGAAGATCAAGCTATTTCTCTGCCTCTATGTCTGTTGTTTATGTACTGACCTTTAAAATATCATGTCTTATACGACAACACAGTGGTTTATGTAAGTTGATAGACAAATAGATGGGTTTCTATTAATAGGCTGATTGCTGTGACTGAAAAATCTAGTTATGCAAATGAACAGTCTTTTCCTCTCTGCTGAATTAATTATTAAGGAAGAAGAACAGAGAATAAGACATGAATTTGCAGCAGAGATATAACTCAACATTTTCTTATCCTCAGTGGGACTCTACCTGTCCTCCTGCAGCCATGTCCATCCTGGTCCATGGCCCTGAGACACTGCCCAGCTCTGGAAGTCAAGGGAGTTTCTCTCCCACTCCTTATTTCTGAGACAGAGGCACAGTGTCTTGGAAAGCCTCTTGCAGTGTTTCTTTGAAACCAAGCACCATAAATTCTACTCACTGCACATTCTGGTCAACCAAATGGAGGCGAGGACCTGACTGAAAGCAGCAGGGAAGACTTTAGGCATTTCATCCCTCTGGATTGACTGAGACAGCATTGGAAAGTGACAAGGAAAAATAATTTGGCAGCCCTGGTTAGTTTGGGGTTAAATGAATCAAAGTCAAGCCCGGCTTACTGGTCTGCTGCTAGGCAACAAGTAACTTTCTGCATTCAGAAATTCCCCACTAATTGATTCTTGACACCATTCCCCGTTGGTTTGTATAAATAGAGAGCTGTTGCTGGGGGGGGAGGAGAGGAAAGCTGGGGTGGGAGCGAGCACCCGGTGCTGGCACTGCCCCATCAAGTGGGTCGGACATGGAGAGAGTCATTTCCCATCTAGGAAGGTGTTCGATTGCTATAGGGATTGGCAGCCACTTACGATTCCTATTTGATAAAGGAATACTGATGTTAAGGAGCAAAGAAATCTACAGAAGCCACATTAAATATTGCAGTATGTTAGCCCTTTAATACACATCCACTGCCCACATTTCCTTTGCATCCACTTGTTCCCTGCTTATATGTAAGTTATTAACAAAGGAATAGGAACCAGCCTCCCACACACGACTAATATTTGGCAGGCTGGCATAGCAAGCATAGCGTCAACAGGATATCCTGCGTGTGGAAGCCTGAAAGCACACAGCAGGGAGAGCCAGAGCAGTGATTTATAGGGGTTGGAGATGCTGGGAGAGGCAGGCTAATGCAAAGAAAGAGGAAGCTCGCCTGAAGGAGAAAAGCAAGCCCAGCAAGTGTCTGAGTGTCAAAATCCTCTTTTATTGAAGGCTCACTTCTGGACTCTTTATTATATTGGCTCTATGCTTAACCCTGATAAGATTTTACCCTGATCATCAACTGCAAGACTCAGGCTTTTTAAAGGCTGCTTCATGAATTAAACTATTGTTCCTTATAAATAAACTCTAATTCTTTTTTTTTTTTTCATACATTATTTATTTCCTAGCTTTTTCTTCTGCTGCAGAGAAATGAAAGGCAGAGAAGGAGTACAGAAAGGAAGAGAATGAAAATGGGATGTTTCAAAGATGATGAGAAGAATATGATTAGTTTTTGACAATGCTGAAAATTCCTTTTCATGACACGGAGGTAATTGGCAGATGCCACACGTCCATATCCAGCACACAGATGCTAAAACTTGCATTATAATCTTACTTTACTTCATTTTTGGTATGATAGAAAAACATGCACTCATGCTTTTTCTATATATTTCCATATTTTCTTGCAGACATCGGGGGGTATTTCTTTCTTTCTTGACATCCTCTCCGAAGTGCTGTCTTGCAGTAATGCTGATATTGTGCTGCTCAGATGATATTTTTCCCTAAGCAGCTGGGAGGGTGGGGGGTGAAAGGAAATAGTTTTTCAGAAATACATCAGTTCTGAAGCATATTGAGTGTTAATGGAGAACACTTCGGATTTTGTCATTCATTTCACTTGGCCAATGCTTTCAGACAGGGTTTCATTATTATGTTGAGGGAGTTGTATTTAATTGCTAATGACCATATTCATCCCCTTGCTAGATGAGATGGAACTATTGCCAGTGAGAACTACACCATATTTTTGATAGTTTCATTTATAAATCAGTAGCTATTCCATGCATATTTACATGTTGGAAAGACTGCATTAATATATTTTGGTATCATTTTCAAATAAATATGCTGCTACTGCATTTTTTAATATCTGATTACCTCTCACTACCTCTCTTTTTTCCTTAACAGTGACAAAATCTATTTAAAGAATAAATAATAATTTTCTTTTTAATTAGAATTGCAGATTCTTTGTGTAAGATACAAGACGGAAGTAACAAGAGACCTAACTAACATTCATTGATATATAAGTAAGTGTATCTTGGTACACTTACCCTTTTTAAAGTAAAAAAACATTCTGAAAGTATTTAGCCAAATCTGAGTCCTGACCCTTGCTGTTTGCAATTCCTTGTGGAAACGGCAAAAGTGAAACGCACTACACAGGAGAGCAATACAGAGCTGAGAGAAAAATCAAACTGACCTATTTGTTCCTTTTTCTTTTCAAATTACATCTAGTTCTCTCTTGATGCAAAGTAGTTGTGCTTCCATTTCGTACAGGCTTCCAAGAAAAGCTGAATAAGCTCTTCCAAAACCACTTCCTTTTTCAAATGCATACCCATTTTATTTCTAAAGTTATATAACAAGACATATTGCATGTAATCTATTTTACACTACCTTGTTATTTAGAAACGCCTACCAGTTGGATCAGTACTCTTAAACTAACCTTTTGGACATATCAGCACTGCTAAATTGGCCCTGAGATCTTAATAAATTCTGAATATTTAGGATTCACTGTATAATGCATGCTTATCCGGATAGTAATGCAAAGTTACTTTTTGCAGAGATAGAACACGCGACAAAAAGTCAGTGGGCTGCTGACTCCCTCCTGGGAAACCTGAGAAGCCCTTCAGGGAGGTACAAAGATTCATCTCTATTGTAATTACAGGGACTCCTTAGAGAGTTCGCACGTGAGACCAATTAGTCACAGCGTGTGCATTGCAATATTTTTCTGTCTCATCTCTCTACCACCCAGGTACTGCTTTTTGCATTTTATTGTTATTGTTACAATATTGGTGCACTGCAATAAAATGTTAAATGATAGCTTAAATGTACCAGAGAAGTTTTTAGCTCTCCTTTTTATATTGAATCTTAAATGGAAAGTAATTGCAATGATGACTTTGAGCAACCTCAGCATAATGAAGGAATTGTGATTGTCTGCATTTGGAATTCTTGCAAGGCAATCATGTAATAGATAATGATATCTACCGGGTTCTAACATCGCTGTATAAGCATTATTTATGACTGCTTGCTGGCAAAACAGTTACTCCATTTTCCAAGCCAAGTTACAGTGAAAATTCTGGCAGCAATCAAAGAAGAGCTTCCAAAAATACTTATGTGAAATAAGTAAGATTTTGGTCTTTTCAACATTATCAACAAGAAAGGTTCAAACTGTTTGCTTTTATTAATCTCTTTACACTGTCACATGCTTTTTTGGATTTTGGCAGTAAAGTAAAGAAGGTAAGGTGCTAAGGTAAATAATCTCCTCTACTTTCGACCAAGATGGTTTAAGCTAATACATTTTTTTTCAGCACTACAACTCTAATTTCATCACTGCTGGAGAGGTTTTATTTGATTCATAAGACTAAAATCTATGTATTTGTGATCCCTCACCAGTTTGCTGGAGAAGAGCTTCACTTTCACATTCAGCCTTACCCTGGTGCCTCTGGTCTCAGTAACAAGCATTCCTGACAGTGTCCTCATGCAGTGTCACCTCGTGTCTCATCATGCTCCCCGTGAAGGACAGGTTTCCTTGTGCTCTGGAACTGCCTACACAAGCGACCAGGAAACAGTTGGAACAGGTATATCCGGCCCAGCCATTCCCAAAAGAGCTCCCACGAGGGTGCGACCTCTGCCATCTTGATAGGGAATATGGACTCAGGGTGAGGGGAAAACCCAGTTTTGAAGTCAGACCTGTCTTTGTGGTTCTTTCGGCTTGTGTCCTGAAGGATCGGGGTGGGGGCTGGCACTACACTAGGTGCTCCCTGGCCTGCATGCCTGCAGAAACCACTGATATCAACCATGCTAGCCCCACAGGCAGCCAGGTTTGCCCCCATCTCCTTCTGATGCTGATTTCCCTCATGCTGTCAAGCTCATGCTTAACGTCATCCATTTATGAGACGTCTGCTAGAGAGGATATAATCCCACCCAGAAGCCTCACAGCTACACAGATGAACCCAAGTACAGAAAAAAAGGACTAGATAAATATTTCATGCTTGCTGCAATGTGATTTTTTAGCAAACACAGTTTCATAAAAGCAAAAGAAGGATGAGTCGGCAACTCATTTAATAATCCATTTTGGAATTTTTTTTAAGAACTGTCTGTTATTGGCATAAGAGTGTGATTGGTTTTGAGTTTCATATGCAGCATAGTAAGGAGATAAGAGGCAGAATCCCTGGATGTTTTAGAAATCTCAAAGACAGACAGGAGGACTACCACAACACCAGAACAATCACTAAAGATTCATGGAAACAAGGTGAACACGGAGTAAAGAAAAAGAATATGATAATATGTTACCAAATCAATGCCTATATTACCAGAGTTTGCCAGCCCCCAGCAATGGGAATGACACAGAGCATGTTGTGCAAGCCTCCTCATGGACAGCAGGTTGAGATCTCACATCCTATCCACCTTTTCTCAACTCTGTTATAATATTCCTGGTCTGCTAAATAAGAAAGTAGAACATACACCCTTAAAGGAGTAATGCAGGTGGTAACTATAGAAAGCACATTAAGACAAGCACGGAATCTGAGATGTAGATGTGCAACGCCAAAGGTACTCAAGGTAGGAAAACCAAGCACAAGTACGTGGAAGAAGAAAAGTAAGCAGACAGAGCAGCTTGCTTCTTGAAAGGTTGAAAATGGACTATTATTCTAAACAGGACATTGATCAGCTAGTTTGGGGTGGGAGACTTGTTTTTTAAAGTGTAAGCTTCTGTATTTGCAACAGAATTTCCAGACTATTAAGAAGTAATTATTGGTTGTGTTTACTGTCACTGTGTAATTGTAAAAAGATACCAACGAAAATGTGTGGGAGATGAAATATCTTTGATGACAATATCCCTTGCTAAAGAAAAAAAAATTGCCTTTGCCTTGCCCACTAATCATCTGCCAAAAAGTAGTTTGCATTGGAAATGCTCCATTTTTATGCTAATACCACTTGACAGTAACTGAGATTTCAGCACTGGGACCTATATAAGCACCTCAGGAAAAATCCAGAATTGTCTGTCTTAGACAGAGCTGGGAGAATGTATAAAATAATATGTTTAAGGAATAAGGTTATGATCTGGCTATTTTTTAAATAGAACTAAAACTACCTACATACTGCATAAAATAATCTAAAGCTAAACCTTAGGGCCTTAGTCACTGCTCACTTCCACCATGTCTAATATAGTCTGTGGAACTACAACAATGTGTAAACAGCTTGAAAGAATAATAACTATTAAACTAAGTAGCAAATACAATTAATACTTTAGGAACAAATAACTTGTTTTAATGAAAAATAATTAAATGGGGGTTTGTTCCATATACCATTAGGATGTAAGAATTGTAGCTGACAGACACTAAATATGCTGGGAGAATCACAAAAATAGATCATCTTTTGTACTGTTCACTTTTTAGAAAGAAAAACAAACAGATGATATGGCAGGTTAAAAAGCAAAGGGAAAATTGTTTACATTCCTTCAAAAATTTTCCTCTGCTTTTTCACATTGCAGATGTTCAAAGTTAGGAATGCTAAAATGGCATAAAAACATATGTCAGTACTGAATCAGACCAAATGCCCATCTAATCCAATATCTTGTCTCTAACAACAGCCATAGTGATGCCTAAGGACAAATAAAAAAATGGCAAGCATGTCTGATATGATGCTTCACAAGCATCAAAGTGATTTGCTTTCACTGCTTAGGAGTTAGTATATCTCAAAATTCATATTTTATTTGTCTAATAATGTTACCAAAACAATTAGAATTGTACTCAGAGAAGTAATTCATGCAGGATAAAGAGTTCCCACTAAGTATCGAATATTTCTGTTCATCAAACACTTGTTGTGCTTCATAAAATATGCATGCTATTGTTTAAGAAAACAGGTACCTTTTATAGATATACATGAAAATTTAATATAATTCACAGATTATCATTGACATTACCTTTTATTCCTGTTATTGAGCTTGAAAACTATTGAACTAAAAATTGAAGCAACAGTAAATAACTTTGTAATACTAACAATCTCAACATCACAGATATCTGCTTTCCATGAATCTTGCTTGATTATAATATAAACCAAAAGGATGATAAATGTTTGTAGTGAACAGATGCAACGGATACTGCATGAAATGCACTGCTGCTACCAACACAATCTTTCTCTTATTTTAGGTTGCTCTGCTCAAGGCACATCAGCTCTACTGGGTTTTGTATCCAGAGATTCCTCCTGCTGTTGGCCTCATACCCAGAGACGTATGCGTGGGAGCACGCGTACAGTCTCTCCTACTGCCTACTTCTCTTCTATGACCTGCAGGGAAAGAGCCTTCACACTCAGCAGACAGCTATGGATCAGGAAGAGCCTCTCTATGTAGGTAAACTGATCCCTGTTTCATATTCACATCATGTCATGTGCTCAGCTGGATCTGTTTTATAGTTTGAAGAAATGTTAATAGGTTCCTCAACTCATTTTTTGGCTAGATTAATCCCATAGCTTAGTCTAATGTCTGTTTATAGGTCTTGCCTCTCTTTGCTCAGCAAAGCTCCGCCAATCACCTAAGTCTGTTTTCCTCTAATTTCAGTATTTATCAAGGTTTGAAATAAATAGATGCCCATCTTGCAGGAGGTTACACCACCAGGTCCACTTGTCCCACGCAGGAACAATTGTTGAGGAGAGTTTGGAGAGGAGATGTACAAAGGAAGGGATTGTTCTGAATCCCCAGCAAGTATTGTGTATGCTATGTTCATGTTGAATTGAGAGATCTTTCAGCTGGAAAAAAAAAAACAGTTGAATAGTGGTGCTAAATTACTGATAGATATCCCTTACAGCAAATGGGAGAAAAAAAAACCTGCATGTTTTAATAAATGTTACTCTTCTCAGTAAGAAAATAGTACATTTCTTCATTATCTACAGTTCTTTCTTTCAGACATTTCTTCTAATCTTCTTCTGTGCTAATTCAGAAAATTCATCTTCCTTCTCTCTCTCTCCATCCTCCCCTTCATTCATCCCTCCTCTCTTCCCTTCTCTCCCCCCTCCTTCCCTCCCTTTCTCCCTTTCTGCCTTCATTTCTCCTTTTATATCTCTCTTTATCTTTCTTCTTTCCTTGTCATTTTTCTTTCTCTTTGTCCTTCTTTTCTTCCCTCTTTCTTATTTCTTGTTATTCCTTACTTTGTTTCTTTTTTTTCACTGCTCTTCATAGAGGAAAATAAAACCTGAGTCTCAGATTCAGTTAGTGTAACTGAATAATCTTCATTAGTCTTAGAATTATTTTCTTGGCAAAAGAAAGACTGCATCATTATGTTTAGAGATCCTCTAAGTTGTTTTTCTACTGCTGTAATTAAGATATGGTGTCTGGCATTACCTATGAAGGTCTTTTCAGATATCTGTTAAGGAAAACACAAAGGGATTATCTGAATTTAAAAGAAAAATATTTTCTTCTTTACACCTGTACCTAAGATAAGAGATAAAGGACTAAGGTCTGTGGCAGTTCATGTATCTTTTCTAGCAGTTTTGCCACCTTTCTGCATCCCAAAGACAGTCTCAGGCATGTTATATGAAAGTTCTCCCAGAATGCAGATGGGCAAATACTAATTTTTTAGAAACTTTCATAAAACATCAGACAGGTCAAAGAGACTCTTTATGTACTGAGCATTTAAAAAAAAAAAAGAAAAAAAGGTAACTATTCAGTTAATGCTCTATAGTGTATTCCCAAGTGCACAAGAGGAAATATGTGTTCAATATCTTTATTTTAGGGAGACAGTAAAAAAAGATATTTCTTACTTGTTTTATGTATTTTGAATCAAAGCCTATATGCACACATAGAAGTCTTGTCTACTCACAGAGAGTAAAACTCAGACGTTAATAAAAAACTGCAGGAAGCAGGAGAAGCTGAAATCCTGCCTGTCACGTCACAGCTATCATCCATGTGTAAGACTCAGATATCAGCAAGGTCCCTAAAGTGATCCTGGGACTTTGTTCTTGACTGAGATGTTGTCATGTATCATCTCTATGACTGTGAAAAATGTATTGCTCCTGCCTCCCACACTCCCCTCAGAAACCCAAGGGGCAGTGTTTCAGCAGCATGTCTTGACATCAAATATACAATACAGAAAATTGTCTTAAAAGGCACATTCAAAGACACATTCAAAATAAAAATTATCAAAATTTCATAGAAGAAAGTATACTTGCTCTTTCCTAATTTTATGTATGTGCTTTTCAAATAATAATAAAAAAAAAGCTAAAAATACTTTCATAAAACTAAATAGTTTTACTCCTATATTCCAAATATAGATCTCCTTACTCAAAAAGACTATTGTTTTTACGGAGAACAGGTGATCATGAGCTTCAAAAGACAGCGCAGCCTTCACTGCAGTTTACAGCCATCCTGAGTCTGCTCTGGGTCACGTGTAAGCTGCCTGTGGGATTCCATACTGAAGAGTTTATTACTAGAGTACAGAGTGCCCATGCCACATCTGTCTTCCTAACCTGACCATCTAACTCCGTGCAAAGGGATAACCCCAAAGGCTTAAAAGAAGGTGAGCGGGCAGAATGTAACTGGAGTGAAACCATAGCTAACAGAGTGTAAAACAGTCTATTGATAGGTTTTCTAGGTCAGTTTTTGTGACGTAATATAGTTAGGCCAAAGACAAAGCTTATTGTGCCTATACCAAGGATAAATATATATATATATGTGTGTATGACAAGTTTCTTCTAGATATACTTTGTGTTATGACCAATTATATGGTTATCTAACTAATTTAAGGATTACTTAAATTCATTACTTTGATTTTTCCCATATATAATGCAATAACAAGAGTCTGTATTATTAATTTAAAAATATCGGTGTTTGAGAATGACAAAAAAATAATCTAGAGAAAAACTTGCATTTATGCAGCTGATTTCTGTAAATATTCAGCTTGCTGAAAGCGTAGCTGCAACCATTACATGGGAGTGCTTGGATTAATGTATCACTAAGGAAAAATTCTGGTGTTAATGAAACACTTTCATCGGCACATCCAAAGAATGTTCAAGTTGTTTCAAATGAGTCAGTGAACCACCTACTTCAACTACCAGGTCAGCAGTCTGCAAAAGTCTATAAAAGCTTTCGAACTACCTGTCCTCCCTGGTGCCTTCTATGAGCATAAAGCAAAGAAAATGGCACATTTCATCCCTTATGACTGCAAAATGCTTTTAAATTTAGAAATTCACTTAGGGTAGCACATGCATTTAATATTATAAGGTTTAATTTTACTCCTTCAGATGTAGATAACCTGTATTAAAATCACAATATTGCAAAATATGCACTGAATTTAATGTGATAAAGTCCATTTATAGATGACAGGAAACATTATATTTGCCTATTTGTTTTGTTTTATGATTTGGAGGTCATTTACAGTCCAAACTAAAATAACAAACACAGACTTCATCCAACCTCTGTTCAGATACCTTGAAACAGATTTTAAACCCATCGCATTTTTCCCACCATTTAGGCATTGCTGAATCCTGCATCTTCACTGGACTGCCAGGAAGCCCTCTGATCCATCCCCCATACCCCAAAGTAGGAGCAGCTATACCCCGTGTCATTCCTGACAGATGTTTGTATCTTACTTTTAAAAACCCCAAGTGACAGCAACTCTACAACATCTCCAGGCACTGTTCTCATGTTATTCTACATTTGCCTTTGGAGTTTTTCCTAAATGTCTAATCTAAGCATCCCTTGCCACAGTTTAAACCCATTATTTCTTCTCCTATCCTCTATAGAGATAGAGAAGAGATTAATTACTCTCTTTTTCCTTTCAGTTGTCCTTTAGATATCTAAAGTTAGTTATCTTATTCCTCCTTTGTTTTCACGGTCTCCTCAGGAAAGACATTGTTATTTAACATCATTACAAAATGAGGAGGCAATATTTTCTGGTAATATTTATGTAATTATTGTCAAGGGAACAGTCTTTCTACTGTATCAGTTTCCAGCAGTATTTGCAATGGGATTATGTTAGGGGAAATGATAATACTGTTCCTTATTGTAGTTCTATGGGGATAAAAAGAATAAAATGATCTAATGGGAATAATTGCAAGAGAGAGAACCCTTCAATGAATTTTTAGGCTGCAGTTGGTTGAGAGTTCCTCTGCCAGTCAAACAGTCCTCCTTGTCCTACTCCGATTGCTGCTTTTGTAATAACATAGGAACTTGAGGAGTCAAACCAAAATGTAAGAAGGGCAGTGTTTTACACCCAGGTCTGTGGGGGTGTGTGCACATGCAGGGGAGGATGTTCTGGAAACACTTTTGAAGATGTTTCCTGCCCCATGTGTATAGTCATGTCAAGTCTTTGTGTCACTGGGAAAAGAATAGTAACTCCAAGGAGAGTATTTTTTTCTACTGACTGATTTTTTGGCACTCGAAGCAACTTCCTTGCTCTCTCACAGTCACATCTCGACTCATTTTGACTTACTTGGTCACCTTTCAGCTGCCACTTGGGATCTATAGCCTCTCCTCTAGGACAGCGGTGTCAGCAGTAGTCTTGGAAACCCGAGCATATTTGCCTCTGTTCTGTGCTGCCATCAAAGTTCTCTTTTTGTCCCACTCTGTTACAGCTTTGACTACAATGCAGAACTCCAGGGTGAAACCAGAAGTAGTTTTTGCATCACAGTTTTCTTACTTTTCGTCTCACTGTATTGTTTAGGAGAGTTCATTATGATCACATCACTTGTACCTCTGTGATGCTGGGTGTGGGATGTCAAAAGACCTCTGTCTGGTGAGGAGATGTGACTGTTATGAGGACATCTGAGCTCAAGCTGTCTACAAATCTCAAGAGTCTTTGCTTAACTTTTATATTCACATTTCCAAGATGTTTTGCAAGGACCTCTTAAGAGGAGGTCATTAACATCTCTTAATGTTCATGTTTCAGAGCTCATTCTTTACATTTCTTGAAATTTAGAGCCAACTATATGCTTCTCTGCAAGTTGAGTCAATCAGTCATAACAGCCTTACCTTACCTAATTTATAATTCTTATTACTTAATGATCTTGAAAGTAGTAAAATTAAAATGATAATAAAGTAAACAGCATACAGAGATTAAACTCAGATGCTCAATAAAGTGTTTTAATAACCTTACATTACAGAATATAATGGTTTGTATAATTCCTTCTGATATACAAGTACCATAGCAGCATTTGGCATTTATAACAATTTTTAGAAGACATTTTACTTACAGCTAATTTGCAAACTCATGCAGAGAGATGCCAGAGCTTATTCCTTAACTTGAGCAGGACACGGACTGCTGGGATTTTAGAGAAAACTTAAAAACAGAATCATATTTTAGACACCTGTCTCCCTCTCTCCTTTAAGGGGAATACATAAGCCACTATTAAGTCTGTGTAGGAATTATGTGCCTCAAAGGAGAATGCCAAAAACTTGCATACAGGAACTGCTTTCAAGAAATTCTTGGCACAAATCTATTCTGAAATCAATCCACATATCAATGTTTGATTTCAAAGCCCACAAAAAAAAAACCCCTATATCCACACTTTGTAAATACCTAGAATGGCAAACCTTCCTTCCTTCCTTCCTTCCTTTCCTTCTTTCTTTCCTTTCCTCTTTCCTTTTTCCACTTTACTTTACTTTTTTATAATTAGGCACAGATTTACTGGGGTTTTTAGTCACCACCTCTCTTCAGCCCTGCCTCCCACTGAGGCAGCATGTTCTCAGCACAGAACTGCAGCTTCTTCCTCCTTCAGATGAAATGTGCCAGATACGGTGAGCCAAGCAGAAGTCAAGGGGTTGGTGCTCACCCCTGTCCACACCTCATATTGCTCATCTGCTCTGTCAAGCAGTCTGACCTGGCTGCAGTTCCCCTTAGCTCTCATTTGCAGTGAGGATATGTCTGCCGCTTCAAAAGTTGATGTAAGTATTGTTGTTCATCTTTTGCAGATACTGAGGTTGTACAAGTGCCTATGCAGCACCCAACCTAGGTTTAACTTCTTCCTCTAAGAGACTGATGTGTGAGATTTAATGTGAGATTCAAACATGTACCTTCCTTTAACTTATTAACTACTTTTGATAATAAGTTGGAGAACACTGATGAAGAGCTCTGAAAATTATGGAAAGAACTGGAATGTGATTCCCATGTACTCGTTCAAGGTGAAGGGAGTGTGGTGAGGAAGGCTGTCTTCCCAATGAAGATATCCTCCAGAAACTGCCACAGGAAGGATGAGCTAAAGTTTCCATTTTGAAAGTCTTTTCGCTCTGACACACCTTATGAAGAAAAAGTGTTTCAAATTCTGGTTAAAAGTTGTTTATGTCTCTATTGACTTGTCTTGTGCTTTTCTGAGGAAGTTCAACTATTGCCAGAATATCAGTAGGTGTCCAGAGGTGAAGCATCGGAGGCCACGGAGCAGCTGCATCTATCACAAGAGCTCAATAACTGGTCTGCGAGGTGACTTCTGATAGTGAGCATCAGACAGACTGCACATGAGAATCACAGCATCCTTGTGCTGAGCCACCTCTAAGTTCTGGGACTTAGAGTAGCTGGATTTCCTTACAGCACTCTGGTGGGTCTGTGGTGTGTGGGATGTCAAGCTACCAGACAAGTTTCTTTTTGTCATGGGGACAATAGGTTCCCCCAGGAACTGGATGTTGGTTAGTGGATTAGGTGGCTTCCCATGCTGAAAAACAGGCCAGACTTAAATAGCTACATTCATTTACATTCAGTAAAGCTCAGTATTTAGCTTTGAGTTTTGCACTTGCCTTCTCATAAATTAACTTCTAATCTTAGTGAGCTTTTTGCATTTGCCCCTTTTTCCTCATGGAAAAATGTTATTGCATTGAAAGCATCGCTCAGCAGCCACCATAGTAAAGCAAACTTTGAACTATACAATGACACATATTTCTTAATTCTCAGTTTGCTGAGTTAGTTAGTTGCTTTAAACCTGATCTAGTCGGGGATGTTCCTGCTCCTTGCAGGGGGGTTGGATTAGATGACCTTTGAAGGTCCCTTCCAACCCTAACCATTCTATGATTCTATACTTTCTGTCAAGAGCTCTGTATCTGTGCCTGTGTTCCAGTGCAATTCGTAACTCAGGAAGCATTTGTATTCGTGTGGTTCTTGTCCTCATGTAAATATCACATGTAAAATTATTTTCACCCATTTTCCACCTATTGCTCAGAATGAAAATGCTTATGGAAACTTCAGATTTCCCATAAAGCCCCTTGATAACTGCACTTGACTGTGTTGCTTTCTGTAAGGGTATAAAATAGTATCCCAACAAGATTTTATGGTTAATCTTTGATGGTAATTTTGAAATATATTTACCTTACTACAGTATGTTTGAAATTGTATTTAAAGATTCATGTGGTGTTTATTTGGTTTCAGTAACAAATTAGCTTTCCACACAGCAGCAAGTCATATTAATAAAAATAAGACTCATTTTAAACTACAGCCAGTTCACCAAATAAAATTTACAAACTTGGAAATGTGTTTAAAGTCTGAATGCTTCTTCTCTCTCTTAACCAAACAAAATGAAAAACACTTTCACTAATGTATATAGTCCTCCATTTAAAAAAGATATCAGAGAAGATAAAGGCCTTCCTTGAGCCTCATCTATTTTTATAAGGACCAAAAGAAATAGTAGTTTATCATCAGACTTTTATTTGATTGTGTTTATAAAAATCAAACGTTCAAAATGGGAAAGCCAAAGTTTTGGTGCTGTTATTTGTCTACTAGACTGGTGTCAGCCTAGACCTAGAGCTTGCATCATCATTAGCCTGTGTATTTTTCTGCCAGAAGAAAAGGCATATTTTAAGGTGGCGGCCTAACTGAAGCCAGTAGTCCATTAGTCCACATTAAAGTTGAAGGTCACTGCTATCAGACTTTGAGATTCATTTGAGATCAATTGAAGTTCAAGCACATATCTGAAACACAGTAATAAAAGCGAACCTTTGCACTAGTCCCTAAAGTCCCATGGCTTTGAATTTCACCTTTTCTGATCTTCTGCCACAATTTTTTGGGTGCTGAAGTCAGATACTAAAGAGTGAGTGTAGCTTGCAGAACACAGCCACTTTTTGCCCAAAGGAATGAAATGAGGAAAGAACAACTGCAGATATATAAAATTCTTTCTTTTTCTTCTAACTTATCAAACAGGAAAAAAAAAGGAAAGAAGCATAACATTATATTTTTTTAACTATGCTCTTAGCTGACTTAAAAAATCTCAGTTCCCACTTCCCTTGAAATAAAGCAACTTACAGAATCTGTGGGTCAAATATCTGGGACCATATCCAACACTTTCCTGTACTAATGTGCATATTTGGTACTTACGTATATTGCCTGCTAATCAGTCACAAGAAGCTTTTTTTTTTTTTGGGGTGCTGTAATGAGCCTCAGCATTGTTGTACAATGAGAATCGTATATGCTCTCAATATCTTTTTGAAGCCGCATGCAGCATCTGTTCCTCCTGCTCCCTTTCTATGTGTCAAAATTAACAAGGAATCTGCTGTAATTGTTCATCAGACTTCCAAAAGCTACATTTAATGTA
Source organism: Tetrax tetrax (assembly GCA_009806455.1). Lineage (NCBI taxonomy): Eukaryota > Metazoa > Chordata > Aves > Otidiformes > Otididae > Tetrax > Tetrax tetrax. The sequence continues at coordinate 21,191 of WHYT01013002.1, forward strand.
AACCAGTTCCATTAAATATCACTCATCTATTGGAAATGAATCTATTACGCAATCATGTGTAATACATGGCTGATTCTAGATTAATACTTCTTTCCATGTGCAGCAATAATCTTTACTGTAATTAGTTTCTTTATATAATACACAGAATTTACTATTGTACCACATCCATGTGACTGTTTAGGTTACCAGTAAAAAAAAAAAACCAACCAAAATCACCCCAAACTTGAATTCATCTAGATAACTGTTCACTGCCAAAGGCAAATGCCTGGAAATAGGAATAGTCAGATTTTATTTCAAGTAAGTCTCTGAATTTTTTGTAGTCTTAGGCAAATCATTAATATCTATGTCATAATTTTATAATATGTAAAAGAGGGATAAAGATGACCTCTGTGAAAGTATTGTTAGTTTTTATCTTACTCGAAATGTTCTCTGTCCTTCTTCAAGGAATAAACCTACTCCATGGAACTGTAGAGGATGTTCAAAGAACACGGAACATGAATGAAAAGATTTTAGGAGTCCCAGACAGAAGGTAAATTAAACCTTCAAAGCTTTGAATCCTGTCTGGGGTTACATGTTAGGCATGAGAAGTGAAGGCACAAAAAGCCTTCTCTATGACCACCAAAGGCATAGGTAAATGGGATAAAGATCTTTCCTCACAAAGATCTGCAAATGAAGACTATGTTACACCATTTAGGCTATCTGAGTATTGCTAGAGAATTTTTGGTTGCTTGACTGCTGAGTTTCATTGACCCCAAGAGAACTACAACTTACTGTCATTTACAGGTACCATCCCCAGTGTAACTGCATCTTATGGAGAAAAAATATAGAAAAAAAAAATAGAAATGGGGCGTCTACCACCTCTCTGGGCGACCTGTTCCAGTGCTTCACCACCTTCACTGTAAAAAATGTCTTCCTTATTTCTAGTCTAAATTGACCCTTTTTTAGTTTAAAGCCATTACCCTTTGTCCTATTGCTACAGGCCCTGCTAAAAGGTTTGTCCCCATCTTTTTTACAAGCCCCCTTTAAGTACTGAAAGGCCACAATAAGGTCTCCCTGGAGCCTCCTCTTCTCCTGGCTGAAAAATCCCAACTCTCTCAGGCTTTCTTCACAGGAGAGGTGCTCCAGCCCTCTGATTATTTTTGTGGCCCTCCTCTGGACCCACTCCAACTGGTCCATGTCTTTCCTGTGCTGAGGGCTCCAGAGCTGGACACAGTTATATAAAAATAAATAAAAAGAAAGTTAAAAAAAAAGAAAATTACATGAATAATAGAATAATAAATCTTCAAATATCATGTTATGAAACTTTAAATAAACTTCGAAGCAACTCAGCAGCATACCTCCGCACTGGACCTACAGTAGCATATATTTAAGACTTGAAAAATTTTAGCAAAATGAGATACTACCAATTTCGGTGTGTTTTTAACTTCTGTTCATTCATTGTGCTACTTATGTCTACAAAAGGTGAAAGGAAATAAAGGACAATGCCCGAAAATGATATTTCTTCTTACTTGTCATTAGGCTTCTACACAGTCTACGTTCATACAAGTATAGAGGAAACGGTGGAGTGGAATACAGTGACATAAGAAGTGACAGAGGCTCTTTACAGTACATGTGTAAGAGTGAATAATCAAACCAAGAGCAGACTGCAAATACAAAGATGAACCAAAAGTTCTTATTTACCTAGAAAAGGGAATTTTTTAAAGTATTGTCAAGGTTTTGTCCTAGTCACCACAGAGTTGCTAGTTTTCCCTCCCCCTCTCCAGCAGGGAGGAGGAAAGAACTTGGAAGAAAGGAAAACTTGTGGGTTGAGATAAAGACAGTTTACTAGAATTGCAAAGGAAAATGACAATAATAACAAAATACAAGGATACTAAAACATACAAAATGAACAATGGACGATTTCTCGCCACCCAATGTCCCGATGTTCAATACAGCCCATTCTGAGCAGAGATCGTGGAAACGAAAACGAGCAGCAAGCAAAGACGTGACAGAGATAGAGAGGAGGGATATATAGATGCCCCCCTAGCAACCCCCACTTGTATACTGAACATGATGTTTATGGAATGGAATACTCTCTTTGGCCAGTTTGAGTCAATTATTCTGACTATATCCCTCCCAGCTTCCTGCATATTAGCGAGACCCGGAAAGTCGGACAGTGTCCTTATGAGCAACAACTCATAACATCAGTGTGTTTATCAACATTCTTCACATACAAAATCCAAAACACTTTGGCTACTTAGAGGAAAATTAACTTCATCCCTGCCAAAACCAGGACAAGTATTTATCTGATACTGAACCTGCCAGGGGAATGCTGGTTACCTAAAGGACCTTCATTTTGTTCCTTCACTGTAATTTTTAAGCTACTGCTCAACAATGTGTTTATCCAGAGCAGAAAACATTTGATGAAGACATCTGGTAAAGAATATTGGCAGTGCATATTGTGGAAAGTGTGCAGATATTTTAGGAAAAGGATAGACTTCCCAAGAAATACACAAGACAATTAACAAAAAAAAAGATAAAATGACCAGTTCTGTAGACATAAATATACCTCATTTTTATTTTCTGTACATAAATTACGCAGATACATAGTATGCCAGTCGGGCACCATGGGGCAATTAATTCCAAATATAAGCAATTCAAATAAAGCGGAGCAGGCGGGTTTACTATTTGTTGAATTTCTAACTTGAAAAAAATTGCGTATTTTCATATTCTACCAGCTAAGTAAAAAAAAATTAGTCAATAATATATGGGAAATCATGAAGTCTTTTAGTATTTCTTGAACTTTCTTCATGTTTAGCTTCTCCCACCATTTTGAAAAACATCTGTATTCCTGGTATTAAAGCATATTTTTTATTACTGTCTGCTTATTCTGTTTCTATATTTTAATATTATCAGAAGCAAGGAAATAGTAGAAAATAACTTTAGCCTTAAGCACTGATAAAGTTGACTTGAATCAAAGCCTTTGAGACTCCTCTCATTTATTTCAGCAGACTGTATTTGAAGAGTTGTATCCAGAAGGATCTTTGTATCTCTGAGTGACAATCCTTGTCACAACAAAGTTACAGCAGATAACTAACTGCAATTCTCATTTGTAGTGAGCAAGAGAGGCAGGATTAGTCATTCTGACTCTTGGCATCCATCTTTACAGGAGGAGATACTAATAGAGAGAAGGGTTATAACGAATGTACAAAAATTGCATACATTATTGCAGCTGCACAAATGATTATCAGTATTAAATTTCCTTGCATTTCCACCACAAGCTAATCAGTCTCAATAAAATTATCTTCATGTGGCTACACTGTATGAAAGGACATTTCTTCAATAGTTAATTGAAATTTAATTCTTAATTGTGATGAGAATATTTTGTAAGTCATTTCATGGAAAACAAGCTGGTTTGTGAGTGGGGAAACTAACGGAGCTGCGTTTGCAGCAGATTTGTGACTTGTCACTTTCCTTGCACTTAAAATGAAAAAAAAAAATCTCAGGTCACCTTCTGATGCCTTTTTTTCACCTTTTCTAAACTTCTTCCCAGGATCCTCTGCTTCCTCTCTTGTTCCTTATTTATCTTTCCCTGGGCTGTGCTGAGATTGGGTTAGAATTATTCACAGTGGGTAGGCATGAGGCTTTTAATCAGCTGGCTGATATCTGAATGAAAAAGACTTTTTTTTTTTTCTTCTTTCCTGTCTCCCAGTAGATCAGGAACAGAATCCTGCTGAGACCTCTGCCTCTTTGTCAGATTTGGCTGAAATTGGCTAATATATTAAAAAATTATTAGAGGAAGACAGACGTACGACCATAGAAGGTGAAACAGAAACCTTGCTATTCCCCTTTCCACCCCAAACCCAGAGCATGAATGTCATAACCATAAAATGCATCTCTGTGTTGGCTCACAATAATGTAGGTCAGTGAACCAAACACTGTGCTGGCCAAAGAGGTTGCAAAGCTGTTCCAAAGCTAATGCCCTTCAGCAGAGTAATGTTGTAGCTGACATGTACTACAGTTGCATACACACTGCTGTAACTCCAAATCCAGTTTATAAACTGGATTTGTACTGGAAGACGGGGAGTACTTTTTCTTTGAAACTGGACTGTATAAAGAACGGGGTGGAGGTATTACGGTGCGCAGGCACCACTGGCATTACCTTCAAATACAAGGCTCCACCTACCATCCAAGCACCTGAGTGACAGCTGATCCCACTTGAGCAAAATTTGCTCTATGTGCATATTAACTTGTGTCTGCTACCAAGAATTTGCTGGTAGAAAGGAAGTGCCAGAAATTTCCATTTTCCTCCTATTTCCTTTAGTAAAAGTAGTACCAAAAACGTCAGTCCATTCCTTTTCTGTCCACTGTGCTTTGGTGGTTGTGGGAAAGATGCAGACACTACATGCAAGCTGTAATTTCTTGCAGCATAGATTAAATAAAATCTAGGCAGTGAAATGTTAACCATCTTCTCCAAAAAAAAAAAGAAAAGTGAGAAAGGGATAATTTAATTTTCTCTTGGTATACTTTCATATGGTTATAAGGCATAAGGTTCATAAGGCAATCCTCCTTCCATAAAAGGCTAACCTTGGAATTTAGGGCAGTAATCAAGACGACCTTTCAGTAAAGGGCATGGAAAACATTCATATCTGAACTTCAGCCACATAAATTCATTTCTTTACATTTTTGAAGCTCACCTATGAATCTCCCAAGACAGAAAGTAAAAAATCTGTCACAATTATCCCAGATCATTTTCAGTCAAAGCTAAAATGCTGTAGCTCCAATCAAACAACAAGTGAAATATTGTGACTCAGACTTAACACTGGTTTTGTCTCACAGCAATGAATAATGAAGAATCCCAATGTAATAAGGAGGTGGCTTATTTCTGAGGATCTTGATCTACTGCTTGGGAAGTGACATATTCATGTCCCTTCCCTGACACAGACATACTGTAGGACCATATGTGGATAATAAACCAGCCTGAACTTTTCCCATGTATCAGTAGCATTTCTTTGTTTTTAATCAGCATTGCAAGGCTAGGTCTATTAAAGATGACTGGTGCACTTGTAGACCTGGAGTGGGGACCAGTGCAGCTACGTGCAGAGATGGAATAATAAAAAAAGAATTATTTACATCCCTTGCAGCTTACCTGTCAATGGTGACCACCACCTGGATATCATCAGTTGTGGTCGAAGGTGACTAACAGCTGAAGAAGGTGACATATTCAGGTAGGCATTAGAAAAAGGTATCTACCTGTGAGGAAAAAGTTTCTGGCTTAATGCATTTTACTGCACATTCTGAAAAATATTTTGGGCAAATCCTCACTTTAGTTCCTGGAGGCAGGAGGAAAGCTCAAGATGAGGTTGGAGAAAGGAGGACCAAGCTTGTCTCTAGCTCTGCCTCCTTCTTGAGTGAACCTTGGACCCACCACATGCCTTTGTCTTCTCTGCTGTACCTGGCTGGACTATCCCCTCCCCATGCCTGCGGCTGTCAATGGACCTGTCTTTCAGCACCAAATGGGGATGCTGCACACTCTGATGAGTGAAAGCCCAGCCTGTGCTGAGGCAGCCCTCAGCTCCCAGCTCATCTGCTGCCAGCCCCATGGAGCAGCCCTACTACCTGGCAGAGAAGCCCTCCTGCATCTGCTCAGCAGGTGTTTTATAGGAGAGAGGGAGTATACTGCTAAATTTCTCTACAGAAGATTTTTAGCCCCACTGCTCTGAAGCAACCTTAGCACAAAGTCTTCTCAGTTTGCTTTCTTCTGTATGTTTTTCTTGATTAAAAACAAAACAAAAAAATAGTAAAATTCTTTAATTTCAAGGCACTAATTCCCAAGTGGGTTATTTGGGGTTTGTTGTAGGAACCTTATATGGTGGCTGTATATGATGCTGAAGCAGCAACTCTAAAAGCTCAGCTTTGGGCCTCTCAGTACATGAAGGATGTTGAGTTGAAGGGAAGCAAAGCTGCTGAAGGGTCCAGAGAACAAGTCCTGTGAGGAGTGACTGAGGGAGCTGGGGTTGTTTAGTCTGGAGAAAAGGAGGCTGAGGGCACACCTTACTGCTCTCTACAGCTACTTGAAAGGAGGTTATAGTGAGGTGGATGTTGGTCTCTTTTCCCAAGTAACAAATGATAGGATGAGAGGCAATGGCCTCAAGTTGCAGCAGGGGAAGTTTAGATTGAATTTTAGGAAAACTTTCTTCACTGAAAGGGTTATCAAGCACTGGAACAGGCTGCCCAAGAAGATGGCTGAGTCACCATCCCTGAAAGTATTTAAAAGACATGCAGATGTGGCACTTAGGGACATGGTTTAGTGATGGACTTGGCAGTGTTAGGTTTACAGTTGGACTTGATCTTTCCAACCTAAATGATTCTATGGCTCTAAACTTGAAACCCAGGATAGAATGTGTGCATGACTCTTCCAAAGGCCCCCCAAAAAGGATCCTATCACATATTTAGTTAATTAATAAGACTGATAATCTACGTCCTATCGTAGGGATCTATAGTATTACCAATTTTCTGAACATCTTATGAGCAATGTCAGAGGAGATTCTAGTTTTCAGTTAGAAGAATTGGACTTATGGGTATGAAAGCCTTACGTCCTTGCTGCCCTAGCCCATGTATGCCTAGTGAGCACAGAGCCTGTCCATTCTTCCTGAAGAATTATGAGGAAATCCAGGAAGACAGAAAGGCAAGTTCCACATAGCTGCTGGCTCATATCACCCCCAGTAGATCCTTATGGCTGTGTCTAAGACAATTCAAAGAATCCCTTTGTGCATGTACTCTGGACAGCAGGGACAGCCAGGGAAGCAGAAAACGCTCTCCAGCCCTGTCAGCGAACCATCACCAGCCTCACATATTTGCAGATCAGGCCACGAATCTGTTATCAAGACTTGATTTATTTTTCCCCTTTGAGGCTTCAAATTATGAACTCTTGAATTTTAAGCCTTTTAAAAGATTAATTTGAGGAAAACGATAAAGCTTTAGATGGGGGTCGATGGATTTTTCTCCTGATGTGGTTACATGCAGAACTTTCTTCCAAGCTTCCTGCAAGAAAGTCACTTTTGGGTTGAGATCAAGCAGAGAATAACTTTGGAGACAGCAAAGGACAAACTGAAATCACAGGTTATACCGGGAAATGGTTTTAGTTAGCACATTTTATTACATAGTGTGTGCTGTTGCAAGCACTGATGTATAAAGTGTCAGTTTTAAGACATTTGGGAGGTGCAGATGGAGAGGAACATTTCATAAAGACTATAAATCACATTTTTCATCATATTTTGCTTAAGTGTTATATTCTCTAGAATTGCTCATTAATATTATTGTAAGGTAAAATTCTAAAATTTCAATTTTATGCCAAAATAGCCATCCGTAGCCATCCACTGGTGAATTCATATTAGTAATGACAATAGGATTGAAAGAGTAATTGTGTGCAGAATTTTTTATATTTCAAAGGATGGGTATGCACAATTTAACTCCCTACACTGCACAAAAAGCATTCTGTTTCAAATGAATCATGAAAATAGTAATGAACTTGGTGTGTTGTGCACTGCTTTGTACTGAAAAATATCAAAGTATATTTCTTAAAGAAATGTTGGCCATAGTCTACTGTATGTGCCCAAAGGACAGAGCTCTTCAAATTCATTCATCAGACTTCTATGTAGAACGGTAATTCTTTAAAAATGTTAAGAGTTACATAGATCATGACTTTAAATTAGTCTGAACCTCAAGAAAGAGTACTGCTTCTTTGGAGGGGGTAACAAATACTGTCTTAACAAAAAACAGACAAATTTTCCATTGCTTCTAAGCTATTGTGGGTGTAGCAGAAAATGTAGGAGATAGTTCTCTAACAGGATTCACATTATCTGGTTAAACCTCTCCAATTCTCTGACTCAACCAGAGAGCAATTCAGAAGCGTAGCGAAGATCTGTAAATTGTGCACTCTCGTCTGTTGAAGTGGTAATCGTATTCCAGCTGAGTACAGATGAAGTGCAAAGTCATGTTGCAAGTTCCAAGGGAAAAAAAAAGTAGTTTAAAATACCTCTTTAGTTTCCTTTTAACACTCGCTATTGGCATAGCTTTCTGCTGGTCTTGTGTATCTTGTTCTTAGTTGGTCTATACATTATATATGAAGTCTGAGTGCTTACCAGGGGGCTTTGGATTTCAGAAGGCAATATGTGCCTAAACGTCAGGTGAGCGCTTCAGGAAACACCTACAACTTCAATGGTGCAGCATCTAGAGGACTCTGCCAAGCTACAGATCTGTCAAGACAAGACTTGAGAGTAGTTCCCATCTCTACCATGCCGTATGAAAGCTATCCTAAAGAAGAGCCATACTCCAAAGAATTGAGCCCAAAACCACTGTATGAATTATTTCTGTTTCATCAGCAACTGCTAAGAAACAGCTCACCAGAGTGTCATAGCTCAGCCCCAGTCGGGACCAGATTACTCACTCTCTCTTTCACTCCCTCCACTCTCAGAGACAACAGGGGAAGATGATATAAGAAAAACAGCTCGAGGTTTGAGATAAGGATGGGGAGAAATCCTTAAAGTTACCATTACAGGAAAAACAGACTCGACTTGGGGAAAACTATTAATTTATTTCTAAAACTATCAGGACAATGAGACAGGGAACAAGATAACTTCCCCCCACCCCTCCCTCTTCCCGGGCTTAACATTATCTCTACTACCTTCCCCCACTTAGCGGCACAGGGGGAAAGAGGGAATGGGAGTTGGGGTCAGTTCATCACGCGTTGTTTTACTCTGCTACTTCATTGTCGGGGGAAGAACTCCTCACATTCCTCCCCTGCTCCAGTGTGGGGTCCCTCCCATGGGCCACAGTCCTTCGTGAAACTGCTCCGGCGTGGGTCATCTCTTCCACGGGGTGCAGTCTCTCCAGAACGGCTGCCCCAGCGGGCCCTCCAGGGGCCACAGCCTCCTTCAGGCCTCCACCTACCCCGGGATGGGGTCCTCCATGGGCTCCAAGTGGATCTCTGCTTCTCTGTGGACCTCCAGGGGCTGGAGGGGGACAACCTGCTCCACCATGGTCGTCACCACAGGCTGCAGGGGAATCTTGGCCAGGAGCCACATTACTCCTCCCCCTCCTTCTTCACTGACCTTGGCATCTGTACCTGTTCCTCTCACAAGAAAAATTCTTCACAAGAGGCTGGCAGACGCCTCTCAAGATCTTTTTACATCTCATTCACATATCATCTCCTCTCCACTTCTTGCAGCTGGGCCGGGCCAAGTCAGGCCCAGTCGGCTGCCTGATTGGAGGCCAGAGGGTGAGACCTGCAAGTTCCACAAGGCTCACACCTCCCCCTCTGCCCCCACTCAGCTTCTTTACATCTTCTCCTTTTTTTTTTCTCTGTTTTCCCCTTCTTAAATACATTATGGCAGAGGTGGAACATTCTGCTACCAGTTGGCTTGGTCTTGGCCAGCAGCGGGTCTGCCCTAGGCCCAGCTGAGTCCACTGAACAAAGGGGAGCAATTTCTAGCAGTTTCCTGCAGAAGCTACCAGCTTAGGCACCCCCCCTCACTAAACAAAACCACAACTCAGAATATCTGTAAAAAATCCTCATAGATTTGGCTTAGAATAAAGTTTGATTTTTAGAATAAGCTGACATATTTTTTCCATATACTGTTCAACTCTGATATATGCTGTGCTTTTCATTAACTTGGATCAATGAAATATATGTTTTGGGCAACAGCAGACTGGAGGTGGAATCGTTTCCTTGGAAGGCGGACAATCTTTACGAAAGAAAACCTTTATCTTTCTATATTTAGCTGATGGATGCTGATGAAGCATTTCTACTGTGTGAATAGCTCACCTATTACTTTTCTTCTTGGTTCTGGGAAATGTCTAATAATGAAGCCTACGTAAGGTCAGTCTCATAATTATAGCTGTCACCACAGTCTTCCCCCTTCCCGGGATACTTCAGATCATAATCTGCAAAGCCAGAAATATCTCCAGTGCTAAAAGCTACTAATTGTATTAACCAAAAGCACTTAGAACCTAGCAAATATCAAGATCTTTGAAGTAAAAAAAGTTCAGCTCCGGCTAAAGGCAACAAAATAACTGAATCTTAGAAGAACACAGCATTAGATGAATTCCTTGGCAGTCAGATATGCTGATTGACCAGATTTCTGCAGTTTAACACTAACAAAAATGTGACAAACAACTGATACCTCCAGTTTAAAAGAAAAAGAATCTTATCTTATGAAACCTTTTTTATGTAGAAAAAGTCCTAGAAATACGACTCAAATATAATAAATTCTTAATCTAAATATAGTTATGTTTCCAATTTTAAAAAAGTTTGTTGTTCATTTTTACTATTAGCTACCTTGTGCTAGTACTGAAATAAACATAGCAAAAAAACTCAAAAACATCTACTCCAGAGATTAGTCCTGACTGACAACAGAACCACGTGGATAGACACACGTGACCAGGAGTTTTCTACAGTGCAATTAGTTTTCTTTTTTTTGGTAGATATAGTATTCTTGTTCATTAGATATTTATACGAGATACAAGAAAGTATTGCCTCTGTAGCGACTTTACTTAACTGTCTTTACTAACTCACACCAAACAGTCTGAATGTTGCTTCCTGTAACTTTTCACCTCTGCTCTTGGCTGATCAGCTATCAACAAAATAACTTTGAGCTGAATGGATGATTTATGTATGTCTTTATATTATTCTAGTGCAAACTTGTCATGAAAGTCCTGCTAAAAATTTCTAGTGTCTGTCTGGCCACTGGAGACTGGAAGCAAAGAAGTCTATGAAATTCTTATAGTGAACACTGCTGAATGACAAACATAACGGCTAGCACAACGCTTCTATACAGCAAGTAAAGACATGACTAGACTGCTAGTAGAACCATGAAAAATCGTATTTTAATTAGAAGGAAGCTCTAAATCAACACAAATATTACAGGGTAATGGCATGTGAGACAAGGACCGAGCACAGCAGTAACATGTTGTTATCAGACACTCTCATGCATGCAAATCCTTCCCCAGCTCCGAAATAGCAGCAACAGACTTAGGAACTAAATGCAAGTCAATGACTTGCAGACGGGGGAGGTATGTATGGGTCAGCTTGTTCTTGAGGAGAGTGAGCTTGGGTGACAGGGGTAAAATTGTATGATGAGATGAAAAGCGATGCACTTGTGCTTACACACTTAAGTGCATGAGAGGAAGATGGTTGTTGAAAGTTCATCAATCATCAGTGTTTTGGCGTGCTTCAGACGGATGATGCTCTTATGTTGGGTGTGAGCGTAGAATGTAAACCTTTTCTAGCCACAAACTTCTCGCATATGGATTTAGACCAGTTTCAGTAAAACATTGCTAGACTAATCTCCTACAATTTCGATAAGAATATAGGCCAGAATGTTTAGGTATTGAGAGGTAATGAAAGGTATGTGCTTAGAATAGACACTGTAATAAATCTTTTAAAATATCCTGTGGCCATTGACATTAATGATCCTATATCTAGGAATAACTTGAGTATCACAGGATTAAAAGGGGAAGGGGACATTGGAAATAAAATACAATGCCATTTAATGGCTTAATCTTACATGCTTTGAAGCTAATGTCAAAGCTTCTAGGTCATGTGCAGGATTAGTTTTTAAAAAAGCATAACTAAGAACAGATATTTTCTTCAGATATTTTATCTCTCTCCTAAAGTAAACATGTAACAGTCAACAGACATACAATTTTGCCATTTTAAAGGGATATGGGATTCCTTTAAGGATTATCATTGTAAGGTTATGTCTTAGTCTTTTTAGACATTGCATATGGTAAAAGTATTTGAAAATTGTCTTAACTATTTCAGGCTGGTCGCATCATTTAATATGATGCTTCTTTCTCATTTGACTAATCTTTTTTGCATTTTTCTAATGAAGCATATTGTGCATAATATATGTAGAAATTATAGATAAGGAAGACTTCCATGATTTAACTCAATGCAGTTTTAGAGCATTCAGCTGAAAAGCAGACTTCAGGGGCTACCAGGAAGCTCCAAACTCTTTAATGAAACATGGTCATATCGGATTTACGTTTTTCTCTGTTGATGTAGATTGATACAAGAAATATTACTATCATAAGAGAGATCAATTGATGTATACACATTTTACTAACAGGAAAACATTCATGTAAAGTATTGATGATTGTTTATACTTTGGATAATAAAATAGATTTCATGGAGAAGCCAAGGTAAGTTGTGACTTTGGATTAGTGTTAATGCTAAATTCCGTCAGTGAACTGCATAAATGTATATATATAAACAATTACAAAAGGGGGGAAAAAAAGAACATGTTTAAGATGATTGTGGAGCAAAAACACAAATATAGTGACAATTTCTGTATACTGCTTCTTATGAGCAAACTATCACTTTTGTCTGGTAGTGTCTTTGAAAAAAATTATGCTTTCATTATTTCTTGTTCACTTTACTGAGTTTTAGATAATTATTATTTATATAAGCTAAAAGAAACATGTTTTAAGTAACACAAGCAATAAACATAATTCAGGGTTTACTTGAAAAAAAAAATTGTTGATATGATAAACAATTACTTCTAATGTAGAAAAAAGAAAACCCTAATGAGAAGTAAAGCTAATCATTTTTTGTTGCTGTACCACCATATCTGCACTGCATACTTTGTAAAAGTTCTTTAAAATATAATATGCTCAGCAATGTTTGAACTGTTTTTTTCCACTGCATTTTCCTTGGCTAATACTAGTAGATGAGGCATTTCATATTCTTTTTCACTCTGTTGCTATGCAAAAAGGCTTTCCCTTAGGAAAGACGACTTCCTAAAGTACAGCACTCAAGAAGCATATTCAAAAAGACCTGCTTGCTCTTGTGAAAGTTTTAAAAAAGGCAATTAATTTCTTATTTCTTTGAAAACAAAGCCCTATTCCTAATAAGCATATAAATAAACTAATTTGTCTAAAATGTTTGACTATATTAATTATTTCTTTAGTATTGACCTGAGGAAGCCTAACTGAGCCATCCCTGATAGAGGAGTTACTGTTGCAGAGTAGCTTCAGCTGCAACATTTGCTTTGTTTTTAAGGCAACAGTTTTTGGGAATTGTTCTTCCAATGTCTAGGGAAAAAATCAGCAAAGACAAATTAATCTGTAACGTACAGTATATACAAAAAACCCCACATAATAATACCAAGGAATATGAGAGCATTGATAAAATGTTAAAATTTTATCCTTCAGATCACAGGCATGAATTTGTCAGAAACTGTTTAATAAACAAAAGTCACTTGTGTTATTAGTGGCTTGCAAAGTGCTTTCCCAGTTTCTAGAGAACAGATGTGCATAGCATTAAGCACTCACATTTGACAACATTTAAAGCTAATGAAGTAAATGTGCATGAAAAAATTAACCACCATCTTCCATCTCCTCCCACTTAGATCTTCCAGTGTGGAAGATCAGATACACAGTAGGAGACATGAAAGGTGACGCCTGCAATGCGGCTACTTGCACAGCTGGATTCTGCAGAGAGCTCTGGAGCATCACAGCTGCTAATCCTCTGTCTTTCTTAACAACTAATTTTCTCTGAAAATATACTTCCTTTTTTTTTTTTTTTTTTTTTTTTTTGATGGGGAAGTGGGGCTTTAAGGAAAGCAAAGGGTAAGGAGACAACAAAAGGCGGGAAATCTTTGCTCTATAAACACTGTCCAGCTTGGTTCACTCCTTTCACAGAAGGGCTGTTGAGAACAGTGGCTCACCTGCGACTGAGCAGAATCATCAGCAGATACACTGAAGTACCTGTGTTTTGACAAGAATTTATGTCTAAGGTGAGTCACTGGAAGAAAAGAATCAGAAGTTTAAAGCTGAGGTATGATAAAGACATCATCAGGAAGCTGTTTCTGATGGGCAGGAGTAAAAGCATGCAATCTCAGTGGTGTACCACTTCAAACCATTATTGCCTTTTACCAAAACACAATTTTCAACCAGTAAGTGCACTGGTGTAAATACATAAATGAGACCAAGCATGAAGCATACAGTGTGTGACTCAGGCTGGGGTGGGAAGGTATAATGCTACTAGCACCCAAAAGACTGCACTTCATTTTTAATCTGAGCCCCAGCGAAGGGGCCATGTGTGGCAAAGAGGATGTGTGACAAAGGGGCTTTTCTGAAGGTGAACTGCTCGGCCGGTGCTGCAGTGAGAGATCAAACGGCTTTTCTCTTATTTTGCTTCAACACAGGAAAAACTCCATATAAAATAGATTCAGAAAAACAGCATGGCTGGTAATATATAAGAGTGAACTGCCCAACAGGGGCAACTGTGTATTATCTTTCACCAGCACTCAGAGGTCTCAGCTATCACCACTCATGGAAAGGTATGGTTACTCTCCTGAATTGGAGATTTTTCTAAAAGAATTTTCAGTTGAACACAGACAGTCGTTTTAAGTGTCTAGTTTAGCGTGGTTAAGTGTGTTCAGTTGTTGTGAATATTAGAATGCTTGATATCAAACAATCAAATTTTTCAGGTTTTTGAAGTGCGTTACACGGAATTCAAGGTATGCCCCTCCAGATAGTCTTAGTAAAGGAAGACCTTTTTTATTTATTAGTTTATCTTGTGTTACTTCAAACTCTCTCTAAATTGCAAAATACATACTAATAAGTCAATTAGTGATGAAGAAAAAAATTACAGAAATCAAGCAAATTTGAATTCCAGTCTTTTAATCTTATTTCTAAGGAAATAGAACATAACCAGCACATGCTAAATCAGTACAGAGGGAAGCCCAAAGACACTACAATTCTGAATTGGCTTTAGCCTGTTGTCATAAAAAGAGTGATAAAAAGTACTCTTGGAAAAATAAAAAGTGAAGCAGCAGACAGATACAGGTCTTAAAGTTCAGTGATTGCCTGCAAATTTTGCTCAAACTTGCACTGACATCTCATAAAAGTTTCACAAAATTTCTTTTGGGCTGTATAATATCTGATGAAATACTAGGGCTTTTTGCTTTATTGAAGATAAGCAGTCAGGTTATCTTTAGGACAGTCTATCTAAGACACGCTGTCTAAATTGAATCATTTTCTAAGTGGAAATTCAGTGTAACATCTCTTATTTGATTACAACTGAACATGCTTTAGGAGTGTAGGCAAAGTCGGATTTGAGTGGACAGATTTACTTGCTTACTTTAGGAAGAAGATTGTGTTAAGATTAGGTTTGACTAGCAATCGCTCTTTCTAGTCATGAAAAATCTTCAAAGGAATAGTTACTATTTTTTTTATAGACGCAGGCCTAACTTTTCATTTTCTTTACAATCTCAAGTCCATAGTAGTCTTAAAAGTTTCAGCAGAATGACTTCACATTTATATCTGCTTCAGATGAAGAATATTTGGCTGATTTCCAATACATAATGAATATAGCAGATGCCCTGATGCAACTGAAGCAATCAGAAATGCTTACGTGGAGTTGGTATTATAGCAAATGTAAAGAATGGACACTGGCTGGTCCAAGTGCACTGAATGTGTGTCTCTACGACCAACACAAGCTGCCAGCTCTAGCCATTGGTTGCACTATGGCAGACACTCTCCTTGCGTTCACTGATGCATTTAGACAAGCCTTTTCCTATGGAGATACAAGGAATCGTTTCTGGTTAAATCACTTCTGTTAAACAATTTTACTGATATATATAGTCTGTTTTTTCTGTTCATAGATTATTTTGAAATAACTTATCTTTGGTGTACATAAATAATTTTAAATTATTCAAGCAACAGTTTACAAAAGTATGTTTTAAAGTATGTATGGTTCTCTGCAATCCCAGTTTGCTTCAGTTGCCTCTTATTTAGCACACTGGCTATGTGTAATTTAGTATACAATGGTATAACAGGAAGTTTCATTTCCATGCCATTCTCTGATTGCAAACCTAGAAGAGGTTTTGAGCTGCGCAGGCAGAGGTTTTGGTGCAAATGGTATTCCTCAGTTTCTGCCACAAACCTTATGCAAACAAAGTTGCACATAAGCATTGTTGGGGGAAAAAAAAATAATTGTTTATACTCCAGCATCACAGTTGTTTTCTCCTTAACACCTGTGTGTTTCTCTAAGTTTTATTTATCTTTGTACTTCTCTTGTACCTATCTTCCACTCTACTTACAGCATGTTTCTCAGACTTGCACATTTTGTGTTAAGATGATGGTCTGACGAATCTCTGGCCTTAGATGATTTACATTCAATCACAAGAGACAGCTAATTTTAGGCTTTCTTGAAAAAGCAAAATAAAGAGTGAAAAGTAAAACAACTCAGAACAAATTTGAAGAAGAGGGATTTACTCTGGGTGTGTGAGATTGCTTAATGTATTGTTTAGCAGATTTTGCTATCATCCTTTGTACAGATTATTTAAAGCTAATTTCTGCTGCTATGAAATAAATTGCAGTGCTGTAAAAGATGCCATGCACGTTTTAATTAAAACATTGGACATAGCTGAATAACTTAACAGGTTTTGCAACTGACAAAACTTAACACTCTAACATATACACATAGGAGACAGATGAGAGAGATCCAAGAATTTATTACTTCATGTGAAAGCCCAAGTGCCTACTCAATCTCTGAACAGTAACAAACAGATATATACATAATACCGATATGTTTCACAAGTAGTGAATCCTGCCTTTGCAGATTGATCTCTGATTTTTAATCCCTCTTTTTTTTTTTCTCCCCTAAGAGCTATAGATGATCTCCTGATATAATGAAAAATCTTTTCTTTGAGAACAAGACGACAGTACAGATATTTTATCATTGCCCTGTGAACTCAGTTTTGTATGGTAAATTCAAGAAAAAAAATATTTTCCACTAAAAGGTCCTTGGTGTTTGTCTGCTCTATGGGAAATGGACACGCCCTGCCTAAATCAAAACACCTATGTTGTCCCCAGTGTAGATCCTAGGAGATGCAGACAGTCAAAGCTTGTCCTTGCAGAGGATCTGCTCTTTCGCCCAAACCCCTTTTCTAGTTAGTCTGGGCATTGACCAGTTGTTTTGGTTTTCTTTCTATCATTGTTTAATCATAATAACCCCCTTGATGAAGCCTTACAGTAGGCTAGTATTCCCAGAGAAGGTCTGTAGATACTGAAGAATTCCCATATGTGCATGACTGTATATACTGTGGTCCAAACCATAAGAGTGCATTCATTTGCTCCCCGCTTGTCCAGCAGCACAGAGTTCTTGGCAACAATCTCAGAGTGTGAAACAGCATCAGGCTCTGTGGCTGTACTAGCCCTTCTTATCAAGGTGTTGTGAACCCCCTTGGTAATACTCATTCTCTGCTGCTAAGAGAAAAGGTGATCATCATAATGAGGGTTCAGCCAGAGTTGCCTGCAGACATGCACTGAACAGGAATTTCATTGCCTGCTTACAAATACAATTATGAGACACACTGGTATTACTGACATTTGACACTGGAAAGGGCAGAACAGAATTCTGAATAAAAGAAATAAGCCTTACTATTTTATTTTTCAGTAGAAAGACACCTATGAAATGTTGAGAAAAAGGTTAAGTGTACTAACCATTTTGTACTGTAATGGACTTGCACACAAAAGGTGCTCAAGATACCTGGTATAGAGTGGAAGTGCCAGTAAGGTAGGCTTTCCACAGAAAAAAAAAACAGGGGAGTGGGTTATCTAGAGTTACCTCATAGGAAATGCAGGGCACAGGGGTGTGTTGGCCCAGAGATGATGCAGTCAGTAAGTACATTCAAGTTTCCAGGTGTAGGTGTTTTCCTGGGTCTGCAACCACTCCGATCATGAGCTTACTGAGGCTGTTTTTCTCCCTGTAGAAATGATGGCCCTTACTTCTGTATTTAGATCATAACAGAGAGACAAAAGTGCTCAGCCCTGGAATGCTAGGTTTAGTGTTATTAAGTGGGTGTCCAGTTTTACCTCCACTACCCATCCTTCTCTCTAAACTTTATCGGCTTTCTGTCTGCCATCCTTTAAGGAGACTGTGTTAGCCATTAGCAAGTGCTCCAGTGCTGCTCTATTCTTGCTCTGCATCTGCCCAGTGAATTATATATATATTCTTCCTACACAGCAGTACACTTTTAATGGGAGAGTGCAGAATACATCGAGGTAATTCACTCCCTAAGTGGTTCTGGGTCTTAATGCTCATTGTTGCTAATGCTGATGCTTCTGATGACTGCAGCCCAGAGCCTAGGATCTCATTTCAGGGATAAGTCACTGTGCTATTAAATAAACATTCGATTACATTGTCCATGCCTGCAAAATTATAATCTACTGACACAAACATTTTCTTAAAGTACTCAAATTATGAATTCATAAAAGTTAGAATTTGAAATATCTTCCTTTTCCCATGTAGATTATTGACCTTTCTTAACCATTTCCATCATTTCATTCTAAAATAGGTAAGCTGTTCTTCTGTCCAAATTATAAAAACTATACTTTTGAGCACTATGTACAGATTTCAACATATGCATACTCCCAGGTATTTTTAACAATGTTACTCTACCTAAATGCCTAGTCTTATCCAGGAGGAATACTGAAGGCAAAAGCATTCTGCAAGAATAATCTCAAATTTCTTAACAGTAGCTGATTTTTACTTTATTTTTTTTAATAGTAGGCATTTAACAATTTACATATCTATCAGGGTATTTAAAATATTTTTTTTTTATTTTTAATCAAAGTGTTCATTCTGACTTATTGATTAGAGAGGTACCATGCCAATAGAAATTACCTTCATCTGTTGCACCACGTTGAACCACAAAGGGACTGGGTGATTATTCAGGGCAACTTAAGATGACTTGGTATACAACTCTCAGTGAAAAATGTATTGTAGTATTTATTGTTTTACGGCCAAGTGATTTGAATAATAAAAGCTGTACAAAAAGACAATTTTAACACCCATGGTTACAGAAAATAAAACTCGTTGCTTATAGTTGTAATCTCACATGCTTCAAGGAATAAATCCCAGTCCAACTTCCAATGGAATTAATGAGTTTTTTATCAACTTTAACAGTGATTGAGTTGTGTTTACCCAGTTTTGGAAACTAATCTCCCTCCTAGAATCACTGGGCTACACTCCTCTTTGCATTGCATTCCAGCACTGAGAAAAGCAGGCACAGAAGTAGGATAACTGACCTAATAGGCAGTGGATTAATATCTTCAATGTTTCCCTACAAAGAATTTCACACCTTCCTCAGGGAAGTACAAATCCATTGAATTCCATAGAACTTAGACAATTTAAGGCTCAGCTCTAGTTTCACTAAACCCAAACTAACCTCTAACTTAAACGTAAGTTGATACAGAGCTTGAAGAATGAACTGAAAATTTCTTTCTCTGCGTGTGATTGCCTACAACTGTTACAACTGACTCATGTCACAGACAAAAGCAATTAGAAATAAAGCCAGTTTAACAGGCTGATATTAATTTTCCAAGCAAATGCATATTGTTCAGCATTTTGCTTTAATAGCCAGTTCTAACACTATGATCTTACTCATTTGTGCCACTAATCTGTCTAGGGACAGAGTCATGATGTAATTGGAAGCCCAAGTCAACAGGCTTGGAGGCAGGGCCAAACTCATGTCCTCTGTCTGTGGATCTAGGGTAGACAACTGTTATGACTATTTTCCACAACGACTTCAACTTCTGTTAAAAACTGAGCCCTGAACTATCCTCATACATGACTCTATAAGTCCTATTGGTAGCAATGGGGGAGTCATTTATTTGAATGAATCATCATTCAAAATGAGATACACTCTATCTGGAAATGCTGATATTCATCATCTGTAATTATTAGATGCACCTGTGGTTTCAAGACACTCCTCAGTTTAAATTTCCAATAGGAATCTTGAAATCACAATATTTTAAAGCAGTCCCAAATGATATCTTTCAGTTTTGTTTTAACCAATGAGCCTTATGTGTTCTCAAGTGCATTTACACTATATTTGGCTGATGCAACAGTGTGATGTGGTTCCTCTTGAAGATTCAACGACAGCAAGTAAGGCAGGAAAATGGAGCATTTGTTATTCAGATGCTTGGATGACTTGTATAGTAGTTCACTGAGCATTTGATTTGTATCTGTAAAAATCACTGATTAATATTATAGCATTATTAATAAAAAGTCTAAATTTGTTCATATCAATAATAAATCCTACATTATATTTAAATTGTCAGTGTTTCCAATACTATTGCAAGATTCAGTAGCATGTGCCTCACAGTTACTAGATCTTGATACAAGATTGGGAATCAATGACTACTTCAATGAAGTTCTGTCTGTGTACACAAGAGAAAATACTCCAAGTATTCAAAGGATTAAAATGCAAATGATGAATTTTCAAATCTAATTATCCATACTGGTTTTTTTTTTTAGTTGGAAGTGTTCAGATATATCATAGACTAAAAAAACTTAAGGCAGAGTTGAACAGCTCCCATTAACTTTCTTTTTTCATACAAACTCTTTTTTTTTTCCTTGCAAATGTCACCTAGCAAAAAGCCGTAATTTACAGAACACTTGATGAGTTTGTATCTGCATATATATGTGTATTTTGCCATTAGAAAAAGTAGATCTTTCAAATAATTCTAAAAAATTTCTGGTGCTTTTCAAACTATGCACATCCAATTTTTTTTTAAGGTAAAAATCAGCATTATGTGTGTTTACATCTAACTCTATGTGCTACCTATTTGCAAATAATTTATAACACTGTTGTTACACCTGACTCCAAGCTGAAGAAGAACAGACAGCTTATGCACAATATGCTATTCACAGACCAAAAAAAAAGATCCAGGGTAAGTTCTTATTCTTTTGCAGAAAGTGCTTGGGGAGCTCTGCTCTCCAGGCAGGTCCAGATCACTGGCACATTAAGCCTCCAGAAAGTCATTAGACTGCATGATCTACTCTGTCCAAATTCTCCTGCTGTGCCATCTTGGTGTTGTAGGAGCAGAAAGTAATGCTTTCAAAAGCATTTGATGAATGTACAAAAGTATTGGTGAATGCTTTTCTGAAGAGACCTTTGAAACACTGAAGGGAAGTTTCCTCTTAAACTCATAGGTGAAGGGGTGAAATATTTATGTGCAAATAATCTACTCCTAACTCTCCATTCAGTGTATACTCCTATTGAAACTTCTCTGAAAAGTAGTCTTATGCTGGCTGTGTGTTATATTTTGCCCTTGTTTGAGTGCCCTTCTGCCAGGCTTCACTATTTAAAACTTGTCATTTCTGCAGGCAGAGGACCCCTCTTCCTGTTCTGTGTGGATGCAGAATGCTACGGTTGGGACTAATTAGAAAACTCCACCCTCTCCTGGAAAAAAATCTAGGTGAGACAGAAGCTTCTGCTTATCATTTAATCAATAAACATTCCTTTACTGTCTCTGAAAAAATGTTACAATCCATTTTCAAACTTAAAAATCTTTTTGATGTCACAAACAGAAAAGTAAATTGGTATTTAAGTAAATATGTATTTTCCTGAAAAAAAAAAAGAACTAAAAAAACCCCAACTTTCACTGCAGTTATAAACTTCAGAGTTTAATCAATAGAGAAAATGTATAACCAAAATATTTTAGAAGTTGGAATAGCATCTAAAAACCTTTATTTCCTGCAAAAGGAAAATGTGAAATGCCACAGCCTAATCAATTCTCAATGGTCTCTGAACAGCAGCTAATAAAAACAGATATATATTTTCACTTGTCTATTTCCTTTACACTAGTAATCTTTAATCTTGCCTCATAAAAATTATAGTCTTTAATGGCTAAAGTAATTGAGGCAGGTTATGCATTGCAAAGAACCCATTAGGAAATCTTAGCTGCTATATAAGTCTTTCAATCAACTTCAGAGTTTGCAAAGCAGCCTACCAAGTTAAATCTAAAATTGCTATAAATAATTTATGTTAATAACTCATGTAACTTTTCTGTTAAAGCTTTCATTTAAATAAATATTGAACCAATAACTGAAGCATATCATATTCATGCAGAAAAACTGTGTACTGAGTGGTTATGCAGAACAAATGAATACCAATTTCCGCTTTAATGTTTTGTTACCTATAGCTATAGCCATCAAAGAAAGCCTGGTGAGCAATAAAGGAGATCATATTACATAGCTGGATAGGATGATCAGTCTTGAAGAACGATGAAGAACTTCATTAGCCATATATCTTTATGTATAACTTCAGCTCCAATATATAATAATCCATTAGCTGGAGGTTAGAAGCTGAGATGGCAGCAAGTACGCAGCATGACAGCAGACTGATAACCATTAACTTCTAGGCTTTATCCACAACAAAATCCTCAATATCTGAGGTCAATTTTGTTTCCAAATAAATTATACACTGAGAAAGATTCTGTAAAAAAAATTTTTTTTCATTCTTCATTGAGTCTAAGGGTGAGATAGGTTGCCCTTTGTGGCAAGTACACCTGCCCTAAGCTAGCGACCTTCTAGAACCATGTGGCTGTTGCAAAGTAGAGTCTTCAGCCACTGATGTGACCGTATATGACAACAGATCAGATGTGACTGGGGTATAAATGGACCCTGGCGGAAAGCAAGCTTGAGACAGTCCTTGGGGCAGTGGGTCTGGAGTGGGGCCCCTTAGGTTGGGCCACTGCTGCCAAAGGAAACTCCTTGAGGTTAAGAACCCTCCCTTTGTTAGGTGAGCAACTGCGCATTTTGGATCATGGAAATTCCTGAGTGCACTATTAATTCCTGAGTGACATTTTGAACCTGTAGATTAATGTTATCAGACTTTTAAAGCAATTTCACTTAAAGTAGAGATAAGTTTGATTTTGTTTTCAGTTTGTTACAGGTAATTCCCAGCTGATACAACCTTAATCTATCTCCTTTCCAGTTGGGGCTGATAAACAATTTTGGTTAGAAAAAAAAAAAAAAGTTTATTTTGAGTTTATCACCTCATCTAATTTAATTTTTTTTGAGTTCCCATGACAATTAAATTAGTGTAGTCAGCAGGATCCTAAATCAAAATTTATGACACCCTTGCTGCACAAATGCCATATTAGATGGTTGACTCCACAAAGAGGAAGGAATAAGATCTTTGATATTAGCCCAGAAAGTATTTTACAGCCATTCCCTTCTCTGGAGTCACTAACAGCCCTGTATGTGGGGTCACAGAATGGGCCTGAGTATTTGCCAGCTTGATCCTTAGACCCAATTTTTTTTTTTTTTTTATAGCCTTCATATGGAAAAAGCTGAATTGTATGCCAGAGAGCAGTGTTTCTAAGAAAGCAGAGCTTTCTTTGCACTATTCCTCAAAAGCATACCTCCCTTGTTTGGCTGAATTCAGATTATTCTGTCACTTTTAAATGCAGTGGAGACTACCACAAAGTGGACACAGTTGTGGGTACTGAAGGGCCCTATGTCCTCAGTTGAAACCAAAATACAATCTGTGTTGATCCCATAAAGAGAAGCTTGGCAAACCTACCACATCAGGGTAAAGAAGAGCCAAACACATGTTACACCAATAAACCTTTTCAGGTGCTGCCCGTGAAACTGTCAGGCATACTAATTTTGCTGACATTTTCTCAGTATCTCAGCTGAGACTGCTTTTTTCAGCCAACACCGTTTATTACCCAGTTAAAACCTGAATGCCGTAATCAAGCAAAAGGAACCTCTCCTGTGCTATCAGAGGTGAAGCTTGCTTCCTTATGCCACTAATTATGAGCACAAGTTTCACAGAGCATCTTGCAGGATAAGGGCCTTTATCATTAATTTCAAAGCCATGCATTAAAAAGTCAAGACTTCTAAGTCCTATGTGGATGTTCTGAGTGCGTTTGTAGGAGGTTTTACTGTTCTGTGATTCAACCTACATCCAACATGCTTCAGATGGAAGTAATCTTTTTTTTTTTTTTTTTGTAAGAAATGTGAGTTCTTCTTCCACATTTATAACAGTCAAGTCCATTAGCTCATTTGTTTGTCCTCTTCTATGGCTACGTATGGTGCAGGGTCAATGGTGGTGCAGGAATACATTGGTCTGCGACTGTTACATCAAACAAACAAAAATGGAAGTCTTTAAAGGTCTTCTCCACTAACCAGTGGCAGATTATTTGATACAACCCATTCAGGGATATCAAAACATCCTTCAAAGGACAGGTTCTTCAAGCTCATACGTTGTCCCAACAGCACAATTTCACTATTTAAATTTTAGTTCTTGATATACTGCATTTTGAGTGGTGCCTTCAGCAGAAAAGTTCTATTTTTATGTACACAAAAACCTAATTGAGTTTTCCCAAGCTATAACCTCAGTCTTCAAAAATGCCATGTGAAAACTGGATGCAAAGGAAAAAAAAACCCAAACTTGGCAATGATTACTTAAGTTATCACAAAGGGTAAAAATACTTTCCTAAGCTAAAATCTTTCCCTAGTTGTGCCAGGTTTAAATTCCCAGGGGTCGAGTAGTCCTGGTGATGAAGCTAGCATGCTAAAGGGATTTTTCTTCTAGATATCATGGACAATATTTTAGAGCTCCTGTTTGGCAGAAAAGCAGCTGAAACCTGTTGAAAAAGCAGGAGGAAGAAAAGGACAATAATTTTTGATCAGTAATTCCCTGCTACCAATCACATTATTTGAAGTATCAGAGTAGGTGCTGCCAGCATCTCTTTGTGCCTCTTCACTTTCACGCCTTTAGAAAGTGAAGTGCAGATGTTAACATAAAATCGCCACTGACATATGAGGGGTCATATGTACCAGGCAGCAGCCCAGTATGTGTTCCTACAGCTAAGCAACCACACAGAACAGGTGGTAAGTGCCAATGCCATCTTTTCCACATACACAGAATGAAAATATTGCAGTTTGGCTCAGTAATAAACTAGAAAAAAAATAAAGCCTCAATTTAAGAAAAAAAAAAGTTACTTTATTTTCCAGCCAGCACAGTTCAAAGTCCATTGCTTTGTCTCTGCATTCACTGGTGTTTCCTGCTTTTATCATTACCACAGCCACACACCTCCCTCCTATCCCATTACTCATCTCCTGTGTGATTAGTCAATGACATGCTGGGGAGCTACACCTCAAGCAAGAGGAAAGATGCTAGCGAGGTTATCTCTCTTTTCCTTCCACTCACACATCTGCAAATATAGATGTGCTACTCATTGCCAAGGCACACTTTGCTTCATTTTTAATTTTAGATAATCAGATATTAATCAATTTTTTCAACTGTTGAAAAAGTCTAAGCTGACAGTTTTATTCTATGACCCTGAATCTGGACATTTATCCATATCTCATGCAGCTCCAACAAAAGTGCAGTAGGAAAAGACATACATGAAGGATTTTTTAGACCTAAATACCTGTTTTCCAGTAATAGTCTCCCCTGGCTGACTGGATTGCTTCTCATTACTCTTGTGAACAGTATTTCATTACAATTTGGTATGAGAAATGGAAGAGTTATGTGATTTCCATATGTTTGTACATTTGTACATTTCTGCTATCGGTATGCTAGAATACATTAATATACTGGTGTTGGTAGTCAAAATTATCAGAAGACTGTTTCAAACCATGAGATTCTCTCATAAAAATATGGCACTACCTTAAAGCAGATGTAATTTATGGCAAGAATATGGAGATTAGAGGGTTAATGTAAGCTAACCCATTTCATAGAAGAAGGTTAACTAGCAGAGAAAGAAACTGAAAATACATGCAACATTGATACTAAAATACTAAAAATTAATATTCTAATTTTTCCTTTTAAACAATAGATTTTCTGATGCAATATCATGTAGAACCTTATGCCAAAAACCTCAGACAGTGGTGGCTCTGATGTTTACCAGCCTATGGGGCTTTCAATAGAACATTTGGTAGTAGACTTTTGTGTATACTTGAACATGTGCATGTATGCACAGATAATTCTATGGAGGTCTAAGGGAATGATATCTTACAAAACAAAACCAGTATAATCTATTAGTAAGGTAACAGTAACAAAACGGAAGATTTAGTTGTGATATGCTGGAAAACAGAAAAAAAAAAAAGAAAAAGAGCATTAATCTGTAAAGTACTTTGTAATTTTTTTTTTCCCAGTAAACTTTTTATGCTTGGCCTGAGTTGCCACATGCCAGACTTTATGAGCTTAGAGATAGTTAGTGAAATCCCCAAAGAAGGCACACAGGACCGTCTGTTGACTGCAGTGTTTCAGCACTTGAGTGGGCTGTAAGGAAGATGACTTGTTTTTTTTCTGTAAGAAATTGTTAGGTGTTCAGACTTGTTACACACTGTAAAAAATTTGTACAAAGTTTGTCATTACTTCTGTTGTGTTGCACCATCCATGAAGGTCAGGACTAACAAGCAAATATTTTAGTGATGTTTGTAATGTCCTGGAGGGGATGGAGCTCAGTGTTCCTAATGTTAGAGTTGCATCTGACTTCAGGGATCTACCTATTCATTTCAGTATAAATATACATAAATTCACTCTGAGACTTTCAAGAGCATCTTTCTTTGTCTTTTCCTACATCAGCAGCTTTGATGTCAAAGGCTAGGCAGAGAAGAGAAGCACACCCTTCCATGAGGTGGTTGCATTATCATAGTGAGAAAAAAAATGGCTATATGATGGCAATTGAATATTTACTATCCTGATAATTACTAGGTCCAGAAGAACATGTTTGACCAAACCTTTACAGCAAAAAACAGTGAACCCATTCTCATCAGTATTGTAACATATACTCTTTTCTTTTTTTCTCCTCCCCTTCAGTAGTCATGCAGGATTTAAAAGGGTTAAAATCTAACAGCATTCCCTCCAGGCAACAGTGAAACCATCTAGCTAAGGAAAATTACACTGATAATGCTTTGTGCTCTCCAAATTACCTGCAAATGCATTTTGCTGCAGAGCCCATCAAAATCTCAAGAATTTCACTACCCAAAGGCCAGGCAGCCAAGAGTAGGGTGGTCTGGCAGGAGGTGGCTTGCCCAGCTAGCCCAGCAGAACATGATGTATTGTACTCCGCTCTGCTGATCCTGTTACTGGAACAGGGTTGGGTATTACTCATTGTAGGTCTCAGACTAGTGCAAGCTGTATTTTCGAAAGGGCAGATTAACAATCAGAGTATGTTTGTTTTTTTTTTTCTGTCTGTCAGCTTGATGTGAGTTTTTTGATGTTTATCATGTCTGTTTGAAGCTCCTCTGCCAGGCATTTTGAATGCTAAAATAAGCTGTGAGGAGGTGGGCTAGTGGTGACAGAACAAATTGTATGTGCATGAGAAACGCAAATGGAGATCTCTGTCACTTAGCACACAAAGCGCAGGATAATAAGGTGCAAAAAATTGTTTTGAAATGTCTGCTATTTTGAAATATTCTCCTCTGGTGTATTTTTCCAATTGTGAGGATATTGTTTAAAAAATAAATTCTTAAAGAACAGTACATATTTTAAATGACTCCACTGCAGGTATATTTTTTCCAAGCTTTATCTTAAACATGTTTATTCATATGTAATTAATATAAGAATTTACTAGATAGTGAATACAAATTATGAGATACTTTTAAGAATATTGTAGTGTTTTCCAGAAATTAGAAGTAAGGAATTACAAGTCAGAAACTCCTCTGTTCTCTACAACCCCTTGATATAAAGTGGACATTGGACAGCATTATTTATTGTCTCTGCCTCAGTTTAGTCCCTCACAACATCAGAAAAAAAAAATAATTTATTAGTGGCTCATTCAAGCTTTTAGCCCGTTCTTTTCAGTTCTTTAGAGAAAAGATGCTACTGAATAGAAGCAAATTAAACAAACAGTGCATCCTTTTGGACACCTTTGCATTTTGCTGAACCCAGGAAATAAAATACTAGAAATAGTCTATGCTATTGCCTGCCTACATAATGCAACTGCATCACAGATCTAGTCTTTATTATTGGCATAAGCCTTTGTTTCTTAGCCATTCAAACTTTAATGTTGAAAAGGCTTGCAAAAATTTACATTTACTTAGAAGGGTGAAGTGGCTAAGTGGGTGGTTGGTTTTTTTTTTGTCTCTTAGTACTATGATGCTTGAAGTGAGTGATTAGATTGCCAGAGTTTATGCCTAACATATATTTAGGCTGATTAGCAAATGAGGTCAGCAATTAGATAGCTAAAGGGGATCAGTGCATGAGCCCAGCTATGCCATAGAGGTTACAAGGAAAAAAAGCACAAGCTAAAATCTTTGCATTAGCCTTAAATCACAGTAATGCACTGCCAGCAAGAAAAGGCTGCTACAAAATTTGGCCACAGAGGACAGAAAAGCCATCTGATCAATGGTTTTGATCATTGCAGTGGCTGATCAGAAGGGTAATGATTTGGGAAATTGCATATTCATTGCATTTATCCCACACAGCATCTGCTAAACTAACCTGTCTGGCAGGTGGCAGAGAAATGGAGGTGTTCTGGTCTCTCTTGAACTTGAAGGAGTCACCATAGGCTGCCTACTTGGTGGTAGTAGAACCTGCACTAACAAATTGCACAAAGTTGATCACTCCAGCGGGGTTTTTTAATCTTCATTTTGCATGACAGTGTACAACTTCTCTGGCTCCTTCATCACCCACAAGCTAAGCAGGATAGATGGTCCTTGAACCTCCTTGAAATCTCAAAACTCCTTGAACCACCATCCATGAGCCCTCATCTTCAAGTAGTCCTAGAAGTACTTCAGTGTTGTATAATCCAGTTTCTTGACAAGAATCACAAAGGGAGGAATATAGTAGAAACGGATAAAAGAGAAGCTGTCTTTAATGAGCACACATGGCTCTCTGTCATAACAAATTACCCTGTGATGCTCATGATTAATTGTGCTGCCACTTGTTGTATGGCAGCACAGTAATGCAAGCCAAATAAGCACAACGCAAGACTGTTTGCAATATTAGTAAGCTTTTAAAATTTAATATTTATCACTGTCTGACAGCTGTGACAATCCTTTGACATATATCTGATCTTGCCTGTGGTGTACTGAATTAAAATAGATCATATAGAGTCCTGGTTCAGTGCAAGGCCAATGAACCTATGCAAGCTGATAAGCCAGAAGGTGCTACAAATTAAAATGAATTTGTGCCAATCTCTCTAGAGCTAGTTGTGATATTATTACGTTCCGCTCTGCCTCTTTTTCTGTCGCTATGCTTTTCCAAGTATGTGGTTGGTTTTTTTTTTTATTATTCTTTGCATATATTTTATTGTAATTGAGATATTTTTCTCTCTCTTGTACCTGGTACTTATGTTATGCACCTGTTTCCAGATTGCTGATGTAGCACTATTAAAACTGAGTTACAATAGCACCATGGAAATCCCAGTCCAAACAGGATACAAATTCTTTGTTGAAATTAAAATATCAGTTATAGGTGAACATTCCAGATTAGCCTCAGGCATTCTTCTTCCTTGGCTTGTGGCATAATCACTCTGCCTCAGATAATAAGCTATTTAGATATAGGCAAGAAGAGCACATAATCTGAACAAAAAAAAAGTTTCTAAAATACCATATCATGATGCTTATTAATAGCTCATCTTCTGGTGCTTTTGATAATGTTGCTTTACATTATTTTTCAAGGCAAAAGGAAATTTCTCAACCTTTTCAGAGACTGAAATGTGGAGGTAAATTTTAAAATTACATCTATCATGGCAAATTATGCTTCTGGACTGTTATTAGGAATCCAGAAAGCCTTTGAAGAGCTGAACTTTGATATTTACTGAGCTCTGCTGTCCCTGGGTCCTACCACAGGAAGGACAATTCAGTCAAACTGAGTGCTTTTGAGGAATCCTCTTTCTGACATTAAGGGAGACTATAACCTTGGGTTCTGGAGTAGACACAAATATTTTTGATCTCCAACCCCAGATTAAATGTACAATCAATAGAAACTACCATTACTAAACATTTTTTCTGTGCTCCAAAGAGCAGGTCAATAACGGAGTGATGTGAGTTTCTCTCAGCACTGTACGCACTGTACAGCTACGCTGCAAACCGCTCCATCTGCTTTTACACAATTGTGTACGCAGACCTAGGAGGGCAAGATCTAATTGTCTATTTGGCTGAGGAATATGGTGTTTCTATTAAAACAATTGCTCAGTAAACTGCAAACAATCAGGACAAAGAATAGCTAAATATGTTGCATGGACCAGAGTCTATCTAAAAGAGATTCAACTTGTAATTCTTCTGTCAGTAAAAATGATATAAAGGACTGTGTTTTCCTGCTCAAGTAAGTTATCCCAAAAATATACAGAAAAAGGTTTGGAATAATTATTACAGCTCAGAAGTTCCTCTGAGAAAGAAAGAGATGGATTTTTGGAAGAAACACTGACACTCTGTTTCTGGAAGGAAACCCATTATTTAGCTTATTAATGGAGGGCATAAAAGTACCAACTGAAACCAGCAAAGAAAAAATTGGGATAAATGGCTGTAAAAATAGTGACTTCAATTCTTTCCTCGAAATTTTTTTTCAATTAACTACAGAAACCACTGGTAAAGGTGCAGTAGGAAAATGTTCTGCACTGACAGATGGAGATATGAAAGGATTCGTCAGAATTTTCTGAGTCATTGCTTAGCTGCTTTAATACTTCAAACAGAAAATTCCTGCTTTCTGGAAACTTAAATTTTACTCCTTTTTATTTGATGATTATTTTTTAATAATGATTGGTGAGCAGATGTCTGTTTTATAGATGGATCATGATATTTATAAGCCGTGGAAATGCACCTGGGTTAACTCCAGTCCATATTGTTTTTTCTGCAACTCTAAGCAGTCAGAGATAAATTATGAACTCTGGATGCATGATAAATGGGGTGAGTTAGAAAAGAATCCACTGACGCCAGTGCTCCATTAACAAGGGAAACAATGAAATGTGTATTTAATAAATCCAAGCCTGTTTTTGGACTTAAGCACTTTGCTGAGTGTAATCCCCTCCATGTTATTCCCAAGACAAGAATGTCACAGTGCAATGTTTAAAGAAAATGGAAGAGTAAGAGGTAATTCTGTCCTTCTAATGCACAATGGAGAAGCAAATGACATTTCAATAAAATAATTCAGTAGCTAGGGCATAGCTTTAAATCCAGAACGAGGACATCCAGATTCAGTTGTCCTAAAAGGGTTTAAGTGCACATCTGTCTTCTTGGAAAGTAGTCTTACCCCTTGGCCAAAGGCTGCTCTGAGGCTTGAGGGATACTGCCTTCCTCACCTGTTGAAACTCTAACACTGCAAAAAAAAATTCAGGTTGCTTTGGGCAAGAAAAAAAAAGGATCAGGCTGTTGGCTGGCTATTCATTTGAAAGAAAAGGAAAGCTTGGCTAGTGACTATGCTTGATCATTCATTTCACCCAGTTGCTCTTAATTCTTAAATGCTAAAAGTGTTTCAGGGCAAAGCCTGTATGCAGGACCCAGAAGAAACCTGCAGGTTGCTGTCCCACTGAGTCTCTCTCTCATCCCATGAACCTGGCTTCTTTCCTGCACTACGGGGAGGACAAAGGAAAGATTCGCAACCACATCAAAACTGAAAGGCCTTTGGTGTCCAGGGAAGGAGGCTTTAAGAGCACATCAGGAACAGAGGTCTCTATGGAGCCCCCCCTGTGTGTTGCAGGGGTAGCTGGTAGTTGACAAGGAGGATTTTGAATGTGTGACTAAATCTTGTACACAAGGCTTGTAAGCCCTGTCTTCAATCTGGATGAGTTTCCTATGAAATAATCGTAACCTAGCTGTGCTTTTAAAATGCCTTTTAGAGAAGCTAAAAGGTGGGGCAGTAGACAACATAATTTAGAGGACACTTTTTAATAAAAAAAAAATATTTTAAAGAAAATTCTATTGAGTAGTGCCTTACCTTGCGCTCACTACACATTCAAGTACTCATCAAAATTATTAATATTCATTTACCCATAACCATCCTTATTCCAGAATCAGCTAGATCCCAAGCTACAAATGGCTACACTTCACTGAAACATTTATATTCTCCAACATATCTCCTATGCACATTTTCATAAAATTGGTTTGCATTACTCTTGGCCTATCTTCAAGGATCAAATCCTGTCACTCTTGCTCAGGTTAGTGACAACTCCGCAAAAATTTGCACTAATTTCTGAGCACTTTCTCTTCTCAGACCTCTCCTGAGTTACAAAATCACACTCTTTCAGCAACATACTTGACACTGACAGCAATTAAATCTGAGAAGTTCTGCCAATAACTTTTCCCTCCTCAAAGTGCGCTGACTTGGCTGCGAGGTGGGACGTGCTGTTGGGCTGTGCACAGCCCAGAGCAGGAGACATCCCTTCTGGCAGTCCTCCAGTGCCTCGCTTCCCCAGGTCGAGTTGCTATTTTCTTGCCTTGCCTGTGAAAACCACTTTCTTCCTGTGACAGAATATGTTCAGGCACTGCAGTGATGAACACCAAGGAATCCCATTATGGAAAAAATTGCGTATGTGAGTGGTACAGCAGCTGATGCCAGGCCTTGTATCTGTGCCCAGGTTTTGCTGCTACTTCAGGGAAGCAGTGCAGAAGGTCCCGTCATGCAATGCAGAGCCATCGGTTATGTAAAGCAGATGCAGTAAAACCTGACACTAAGCAAAGTGTAAATTTGACCCTGTCCCAAATTATGAAACACCACAGTAATTTTCTCTATAGCACTGAAGTCTGAATCAATCCTGATATTGACCTCACTTACCCTGGTGTGACTCCATTGATTTAGCACAATTTTATACGAATGGGGGCAGAAAAAGGTCATGAAAATAGCTGTAGGTGACTTCATACACTGTAATCCATGCTTAAACACTAAATTTAAATTACTATTTTCATATTTGTTAAGCAACCTTCACTCCTTTTTAAAATAAAAGGAATTTTGGTGGTATTTAGTATATCTCAAAAGCAGGTTATTCTTTACTCAGATGCCCAGCTATGGCTTTAGTTTGCAGTGATTATGACTAATGCATCTAAATCCTGTTAGAGAAAAGGAGGTTCTTTGGAATTCATAATCATGAGAAACTAAATGCTATCTAATGCTCTAATATAAATATACTCTATTTGGAACAGCTCCTAAGATACTCTTTTATTTTATTGTGCAGTTTTCTGCTTCTTACCTAATCTGAAGCAACAAAAATATAAGGATGAGCCCTGACATCTTTCTGCTTCTTTATAATTATCCTCTGTCAAATTCCTTGTGATTATATTGATTAAAGTTTTCTTTCTGTTTTGCCTGTAGCTGAAACACATTTCTCATTCATAGAGGTTGACTTTATTCTGTCATTTCTTTGTGTCATAAGCATATATTTAATGTTTATTTATAAGGATGAAAGTGAATTCTATTACAATGCAGTCATCAACAGAGCTATTAAAAACACATTTTTCTCTCAGCATTTTCCTGATATTGCTGAATTCTGGTTCTGTGAACACAAGAGATAGAGCTTTATTTTTGAATGAATTTTTCACACTTTTTTCAAAGAACAAGAGTGCACAGACATATGTATATATACAATGTATATGATTTTAAAAGGACTTGCCCAAAAACTCAAAATAATTTTTGGTGGACAGAAGCTATAAGCCATCATGAGCTACCTTCTGACAAGAATTGGGTTGAAAATTAAATCCTTACTAGTGAGATGTTAAAGTAGAGGCAGAGAGAGCAGGAGAAAAACAAAAAAGGTCTTTCCCTAGCCAAAAAAGCAGCAACACTTTACAGCCTTCACCATGGAAGCACAAAAGGATATTCGCACTGTGGCTTCTGGCCCTTCTACTCCAGAGATCTAGAGAGTGCGTTTCCAGCTATGGCTGTAATATTACTAAATCCTCAGTAAGCACAGACCAAGGGGAGGACAGCAAATCAAGGAAACATTGGGGAAATAGGCAACTGCATGAAATAGAAAGACTATTATTTCCATCTGACTGAGAAATATGCTGCAGTCTGGTTCTGCTGTCTGCTGATCGAGACACCATAGTTCAGTTTGTCATCTCTGAGATGTATTGCTGCAGACAAGCCTGCATGCACACCCTGATGACCCATTGACTGCCCAACCACTTTTAAGGCCTCCTTACTCAATCTGTGGATTCTTCAAAAGGCTGTGCCTAAAATACCTCCACCTGCCTTTCCAACAGATTTTCCACTATCAGCCAATATGGCCGTTAATAAAGGTGGAAATTTATTATTTTAAACAATTTATCCTTTAATTTATAAGTCTTCTTCAGAATGAAAAAAAAAAAAAGAGTATATTAGTAATAGCATTAATAATAGCATTATAAGTGCTACGGTTCAGTTCTTCAACATCTTTCCTATAAATAAAGGACAGGAAATAAAGTTGCTTCATTTCATGAATGTGCACTTGCAGGAAGTCACAGTTCCTGTGTTCATTTCACCAAATTAAACTTCAGTTCTTAAATTCACTATGCTAATACATATCTTGTTCATTTTTCAGCTTTCTAACATTTAAATTGTCATTGTGCATTGTTAGGTGCCTATTTACATTTTAAATCTGAGACCTAGGAAAAAAAAGGTTTTGTTTACAAGTGAACAACTCTGATATTACATTTCCAGACATCATATTTTTTCTTATAATCTTCTTTCTAATAAAATCTATATTTTCCATTACTGAAAAGCAAAGGATCTGTATTTATTTAATAAACATAAGTAATGCTTTTTGTGTTTTACCAAACATTGTCTAATTATACATAATGAAGAACTGTACATGCCTTAAATGTCAAACTCATAATGGAATTGAGTTTACTTTTAATAAATAAATCCATTTCCAAGGCTATTTTAGTTTCACAGCAGATTTCTGCTTTTCTTAGGAAAGAAAGAGCAGGCAGGGGGATATGCTTTTCCCTCGCTTCATAATTTCCAAGTATTTTGTCTCTGAAAAAAAAAACCTTTGATGAAACAGTTATAAGAAAACAAAAGCCTTTGGAATTTCTTGGGAACAGAAGGTCTAGAGCTATTCTGAAAACACCAGAGCTCTCCTGCCGAGAATTCAGGGCTTAAGTGCTTCTGGAAAAACGCCAGTGTCCCCACCCCAAGGATGTTGCTGTTGTCAATAGTAAGTGATCAGGTAACTACCTAGTAGAAGGACCTTTACTTTCTCCTCTTCAGTCCTTTCATGAGAATTTCCTCAAAAAAGAGTACATAATTCTCTGAATAATGAGTTCAGAGCTGAAGTCTTCTATTATTCAACTCCATACTTCCTTCCTCATTCTCTGTGGCAGAAAAGAAATGAAAGCAAGAAAGGGCACGGACTGAAATAACCAAGTGGAAAGGCCAGAGGTAGGTTTTAGACTGAAAAAACTCCAACACTGAACACTGACAACCCTTAACAATGCATCAAGCAATTTGATCAAGAACTTATCTGCCAAAATGTCATCCCCATGTAACACCTTAGCTACTTCGTCATACTTTGCCATTTGAATTACTATTCTTGCCTTTCCAGTCCTTCACTTGCTGAGACTTCTGATGCGTATTGCACTACATATTTTAACTTTCCTTATCAAAATAAATTCACAACTCACCAAACCCTCCTACACTGCTGAGCCCATTTAGAATCATAGAATCATAGAATCATAGAATGGTTAGAGTTGGAAGGGACCTTCAAAGGTCATCTAGTCCAACCCCCCTGCAAGAAGCAGGGACCTCCCTGACTAGATCAGGTTGCCCAGGGCC
>WHYT01013002.1:56916-95804 GCA_009806455.1 Tetrax tetrax
CTGAAATAACCAAGTGGAAAGGCCAGAGGTAGGTTTTAGACTGAAAAAACTCCAACACTGAACACTGACAACCCTTAACAATGCATCAAGCAATTTGATCAAGAACTTATCTGCCAAAATGTCATCGCCATGTAACACCTTAGCTACTTCATCATACTTTGCCATTTGAATTACTATTCTTGCCTTTCCAGTCCTTCACTTGCTGAGACTTCTGATGCGTATTGCACTACATATTTTAACTTTCCTTATCAAAATAAATTCACAACTCACCAAACCCTCCTACACTGCTGAGCCCATTTCCATCTCCTGATTTTTTCTATTCCACTTTCCTACTGCAAATCATATAAACTAGTTAATGATTTTTAAGGATATTCCTTTTATTTTCCAAGGTTGCCTTCTCTGATATTCTTACATGATACTATCTTGGCAGCAAGAATGCAGTATATAAAAGTGCTTTTCATGCACTTTTTAATATATATATATATATATATTACTTAAAGAATGGTTAAAAAAATAAAATAATGAACACACTGACTCTAGTAGTCAGAAACACTTCTGCCTCCAGTTAAAGAAAAGAAGGATCTTCATACTCAAAGGGAACATTTTCGTTAGATTACCAAGCAAAGAATTGTCTTACGTATTGCTTGGTAAGGAAAGAAAGAACATTCAGGTGTGCTGCTACACTTTGGCTGAACAGTGTATGCAAACATGTGTATTCCAACAGTCCTCCATAATACTGAAACCAGTACTGATACCTACAGTTAATGCAAGGCGAGTAAGCCACATTACCACCTAATTCTGTTTCTAGTAGGAATTAGCAGCTGTTTATAGTTATTGTCAAATTATATCAGTGAAAATCAGATTCTTGATCAATCTAAAAATTGTACAGGTAAGTACTAATTCCAATAAGAAAAAGCAAAGATGCCTTTAAAATCCTCAAGCTTTTATTTTATTTTTTTTTACATCAAAACCTCCTTGACATCTACACTATAGGGGTATTGTTAATTGTATCACTGCAGATGACAAAAGAAAACGTCTTTCGTTAAATCAGTTCTCTCACATTTGAGGTTTGCATGGGGCACCTTTCTAATATAACACATTAAACTGTGAAAGTACAGTTCTTGTTAAAGAACTGCAGCAATGCTTGAAAATGTAACCTCTGTGTTTTGTCCACTTCAGGTCCTTTTTTGTTTAAGTTTACCTTAACTTCCTTGGCACTCAGTGTGAAAAGATGCAAGACATACGATTCAGTTTTGTATTAAAGTATTATCTTGCCTTTAAGAGAGTGACTGTGACTTTGTTCCTTAGCTATTATTTTAGATAGATATTACGCAGGCTTTTTTTCTAGGCTATTAGTGCTCTGCAGAGGTTCATGCCAAAAGGGTGTTCTCTGTTTTAATATTGTTAAATTACATTTAGAACATAACACAAGTATCAGTTTTAATAAGAAGGCAACATTCTGCATTGGTCAGGTCAGCTGTGATAGATATTACATTTTTGGCAAGGCTTGGTAATTTTTATGTTTTTTTATTGATCTCCCTTTGGTCTAAGTTGCTGTTCAATAACTGAATTACTAACCTAGTTATTTCATTATAACGGGTAACAAATACTACCACTTTTAGACCTACAGTGCCCTATTTCAGATTCTGAGATCCTAACACCGATTCGGTCCATACTAGTTCAAGCTAAAGCCTATTCCTTCTTCGTGAAGAACATACCAGCCTCTTCAGATGTAGAGTCACAGAATGGACATATCTGCCGCCTGTGTTTGCCAACAAAGGTCAAAATGCAAGTATTAGCATTCAAGAACATTACAGTAGTTTGGAAGCTGCCTGGGGAATATGTCTAGCAACTTGAGACTCAAAATCCTGCCTCCATCTGTCTCCTGCCAAAGCACAGTAAAATATGCCTATGCTCCTTATGCTATCACTCAGGAATGTCAAGAGAGTCACCTTTCAGCATGAATCAGGAATAACCACTTCTGAAAACCAACAGCATGATCTTCTAGTTTTCTCCTGTGAAGAAAGCCTGTACTATAAGAATAATATGCAAATTTCATAAATCTAGTCACCTAACAGAATAGCTAGAAACCACTTAAATGTCAGATGGAGACGTCCTATTGACAACGTCCTTCTCACTCAAGACCCAGCTATACTGTTGTTTGAAGTAGACTGCAGAGCACTAGTAAGCCTTAGAGCTGAAAACATTATCAATGTACCTAATTCTTCTGATGCAGTGCTGTTTTCTCAGCCAACATATACAGGACTAGATGTGGTTTTGTATGCTAAGAAGGTCTAGATTCCCATAACTGTTGCAACTAGTCCTGTCATTTTCCTCATCTCTTCCTAGTTAAATAAGAGGAAAGAAAGGATCAGAATGGATGAAGGAACTTCTTAAGCAATACAACTGAGTCCAACAGTAATGAAAGGGCACTTGAGTACATCCACCGATTTTTAGTGTAGTGGCAGTGACACTGCATTGATCAGCAAGGACCTCTCTGTTGCCTCTACTGATGATCTAATGTCACTAGCTTGTAATTACATGCACTGAGGATAGCATCCTGACATCCAAGGTCTTCTCAACTCTGTCAGGTAAGTGAGAAAAAACAGTAAAGATCAGCCCTTTATCAGAGTTCTATGCACTCATAAAAACCTCTGTAGCTACTAGGACACAGATACTTGCAGACCAAACTACTAATTTTTCCCTTTCAAATGCTGAAGAACTTAGCAGAAGTGGCTATCTCTTCTGTAATTTCTGTACCCAGCAAAATAAATTTCTTAAGCAGTTAAGTAGACTGACAGCTGAAAGGTATCCTGTTTTTCTGACCAAGGCAGCAACCAGTGACAGAAGTCTACTTTTCGTTCTTTTTTCCAGGTCTTGTCTCTCCATCACCTCTAGTGCCCTAAACCATGCACCGTTTTATTTTTTTTTTTTAACAATTACCTGCAATATGTCTATTTTTCAAACAGAGATAGGAACAGAATGATTTTTTCTGACCTACAAAGATCACAGGAGACAATAAACATTCTGTTCATGAATGTGATCTTTTCAACAGCACAATTTACCACTTGCATCACTGAAAAAGTAAATATAGTTGCCACATACCCACGTATGAAAATCTGAG
Organism: Tetrax tetrax; assembly: GCA_009806455.1. Taxonomy (NCBI): domain Eukaryota; kingdom Metazoa; phylum Chordata; class Aves; order Otidiformes; family Otididae; genus Tetrax; species Tetrax tetrax. The sequence goes on from WHYT01013002.1 coordinate 60,041, forward strand.
TGAAATACCCAGATGGAATCACATATGCTGACATTTTCCTGCGTCATCATCAAATCAATCTTAGTTAAGCATGGAAAATGAAGAATCTCCTCCTTAATAAGGATTATGTTGTATTTATTAGCTACAAACATGAAACAAACAATTGATTACCCATCAAGAACCTGAGGTCCTGCAATTCCTTTTATAAAGTAAAATCAGTGCAAATGAGACTAAACACCTCACTTAGAATATGCAGCTATTATTCTACACTCTTTTGTTTGACTGCCTATCCACGAGATCTTAAATTAATCTGTTGTAGGTCCCATCTCCTCAATACACATGCAACAGAATTATTCAACCCTTTTGACACCCTAGTAGTCTGGAGCTGGTTTTATGAAATACAAATTTTCTCTCCACTGCAGACCTTGCACAAACAATACTTTTTTTAAGCCTTTTTGGTTTTTTTTTTGGGTAGGTCCACAGCACAGTTCCCAATGTAGCATAGAAGTTACCCAAATAAATGTTAAACTTCCAAGAGTCAGAGTGATCTTGAGCCGCATTTTGCTTGACCATGTTTTCCCTGCTGCCTGGACAAGCTAGCAAGACTCTGTCATCAACTCCACATTGTGGTCTGCCATATGGAGATGCTGTAGACAGGGAGAGTCAATACCATGAGCAAATTGAATTACTTTAGGATTTGACAAAGTAGTTAGACTACAGCTGCAATTATTCCTATCTATAGTGTGCTAGAACAGCAATCTTGTAATTGGCCATTCCATAATTATCCATACTTTCCACAGCCACCAAAACCTGTGTATGTCTAAGAGTCTCAGCACAGGCCACATGTCAGACAGCTGAGGAAAGGAAAAGTTATTGATGGGTTTGAACTGGAAGGACCTGCCCACTTTGGAACATATCACTTGTCCCAGCAGCCCCTGCTGCCTCATCTCCTTCCACAGGTACAGGTCTGTGTGATCCTTCATGTATCCATGGGTGGACCTTGTGGCAACACAGTGCTGTGTAATACTGTCATGTCAAAACTTGAGCTGTTTAAGTGCCTTAAGGTTGGTTACCTTCTTGCACAGCCATTCTGGCCCCACAGATGGCCTGAGGTGGTGTTTACCTAGATGAAATATCTACCTTAACAACAAAATGAGTCCATACCAAAGGAGTATACAGAAGATGCAGATCATCTTTTTTGCCACATGGCTGATCAGATTTTCTTTTCCAAAGGCATTTGCCTGTTAGATTGGCATGACAGTGAGGAACGGTCAAGAAGCGGAGAGCATCTCATTGACATTAAACTATCATATAATGCTATATATAACATTCAACATATTAAGTGAAACAATTTATGCTGAAATACCTTTGCAATTTACCTGTTTGAAAAGGTAACCAGTTTGAAAGCTAGTACAGCTGAAGCTTGATGGATAGCTGGGACTGAAAATACTGGTTTTTCTGACACTATTCTTCCTTTAACAAGTATATTCCTCAGATTGTTCCAAACTGCTAAAGTTTTGGCTGAAATAAATCATGAGCAATTAAAGGATGTCCTTCAATGCCACAGTAATCATTGTACTTTTAAGCCTTGACTAGAATAAGAAATTAGGCATGTAGCTGAGGAGTTAGGTGGAAATTAGGAAGAAATGCTCTATTTCCATCAGACAATTTCCCCTGGTGCACAGGCATTTGCTTCTGTACATTCCCCAAGCTGATTCTACCTTTTCAGGAATGCATAGTTCAATGCTTAACTAACGTTTAACATTTAGGATTAAAATTAAGGATTGCAACTGAGTAATGTATTTCCAAAGTCTTTGTAAGCCTGCCAGTTCACTTTTAATAAATTCACCCACCCCAGGAACAGCATCCCCTTGTTCATAGGAGTTGCCGATTAGAAAACTTTTCTCAGCGTATGGGTGAGTCAGGTTCTTTAACTGAATGGGTTCAAATCCATCTGTAAATTGTAAGAAGGTCCTAAGCCCTCATGTAGCTCTAAATGAGGGTATAGCACTGCCTAAGTAAAATAAAATCAGTGATCTTCTTGCTTTGGACCAAAAGAAGGAGAAAGAGGTACTCAATGACTTTTTTTGCCAAGGTACTCAATGACTTTTTTTGCCTCAGTCTTCACTGATAAGGGCTCTTGTCTCTCCACCCAAGCTGTGGAAGGCACAGGCAGGGACTGCGAGGATGAAGAACCGCCCACTGTGCTCGAAGAGCAGGTGCAGGATCATCTAAGGAACTTGAAGGTGCACAAGTCCATGGGGCCTGACGAGATCCATCCGTGCGTCCTGAGGGAACTGGCGGATGAAGTTGCCAAGCCACTGGCCATCATATTTGAGAAATCGTGGCAGTCTGGTGAGGTCCCCGATGACTGGAAGAGAGGGAACATAACCCTCATTTTTAAAAAGGGGAGTAAGGAAGACCCGGGCAACTACAGGCCCGTCAGCCTCACCTCCGTGCCTGGCAAGGTCATGGAGCAGATCCTCCTGGAAAACATGCTAAGGCACATGGAGAGCAAGGAGGTGGTTGGTGACAGCCAACATGGCTTCACCAAGGGCAGATCGTGCCTGACCAATTTGGTGGCCTTCTATGACGGGGTGACAGCATCAGTGGACAAGGGACAGGCAATGGATATCATCTACATGGACTTGTGCAAAGCTTTCGACACTGTCCCGCATGATATCCTTGTCTCTAAACTAGAGAGGCATGGGTTCGATGGATGGACCACTCGGTGGATAAGGAGTTGGCTGGATGGCCGCACTCAGAGAGTGGTGGTCAACAGCTCAATGTCCAAGTGGAGACCGGTCGCCAGTGGCGTCCCTCAGGGGTCCGTGTTGGGCCCGGCCCCGTTCAACATCTTTGTCGGAGATATGGACATGGGATAGAGTGCACCCTCAGCAAGTTCGCCGATGACACCAAGCTGTGTGGTGCCGTCAACACGCTGGAAGGGAGGGATGCCATCCAGAGGGACCTGGACAGGCTGGAGAGGTGGGCCCATGCCAACCTCATGAAGTTCAACCAGGCCAAGTGCAAGGTCCTGCACCTGGGTCATGGCAATCCCAGGCACAAATACAGACTGGGCGGAGAATGGATTGAGAGCAGCCCTGAGAAGAAGGACTTGGGAGTGATGGTGGACGAGAGGCTCAACGTGAGCCGGCAATGTGTCCTTGCGGCCCAGAAGGCCAACCGCATTCTGGGCTGCATCAAGAGGAGCGTGGCCAGCAGGTCGAGGGAGGTGATTCTCCCCCTCTACTCTGCCCTGGTGAGACCCCACCTGGAGTACTGTGTCCAGTTCTGGAGCCCCCAACATAAAAAGGACATGAACCAGTTGGAGAAGGTCCAGAGGAGGGCCACGAAGATGATCAGAGGGCTGGAACACCTCTCCTACGAGGCCAGGCTGAGAGAGTTGGGGCTGTTCAGCGTGGAGAAGAGGCTCCTTGGAGACCTCATAGCGGTCTTCCAGTACCTCAAGGGGGCCTACAGGAAAGATGGGGACAGGCTGTTCAGTAAGGCCTGTTGTGATAGGACAAGGGGTAATGGGTTTAAAATAGAGGGAGGTAGATTTAGATTAGATATTAGAAAAAAATTTTTTACAATGCGAGTTGTAGAACACTGGACCAGGTTGCCCAGAGAGGTGGTTGATGCCCCATCCCTGGAAACATTCAAGGCCAGGCTGGATGAGGCTCTGAGCAACCTGATCTAGTCAGGGATGTCCCTGCTTCTTGCAGGGGGGTTGGACTAGATGACCTTTGAAGGTCCCTTCCAACTCTAGCCATTCTATGATGCTATGATTCTATGATTCCACAGTTCAGCAATGAAGGCACTAACCTGACATGGGGAGATCTAACTATTTCCTCCTCCAAGAACTACTTACGGGCCATTTTCCCCAGAGTTACGTAAAGGAAGGAGAATTAAATTTGCACATCAGTACAGCCTTGAAAAGAAAGTTACATATCTGTGAAGAAATGCTGTCATTTCATATTGTTTCTGATATGATCATTCACCAAATTTATATATGCAGTTCACAGCTATAGTTTTCCTCTTCCCTGTTCAGTATGTAATGTCTGTTCTTTGTATTGTGAGGCTGTCCTCCAGAGAGTGATCTAAAGTAATTCAGAGAAAAGGAGGAAAAAATTGAGAGAGAATTCACTGACCAAAAGCCAAATGTAAAACTTCCTGTGACCCAAAGCTTTTGGGAATATACGCTTGCTTGCCAGTTCTCCCATGCCCAACCCTCTGCAGCTCCCAGCCGCTACAAAAGTTGACTTGTTTCATAGGGAATCCTTCTACCTGAAGTAGAAAGACATTGAGAGAGAACTATCTTTGAGATCCCATGTTTCTAAACATTAAAGAGACCCTAGATTGAGAAAACTATTTGCAGTCAGCATTCTACCTCTTTTTTTGTTTGTTTGTTTGTTTACATTTTCATTAAATTCATAAGGATTTTAATGACAAGATTGTCAAACTAACTTTAATTAATAATAATTTATTTTTTCTTGAGACCCTGTGGTAATGAAACTTGTAAAACCAAAGCAAACTAAACCAACCATTAGTGATTTCCATAATACTCAAAAGGATTTCACTTTACAACAGAAAAAAAAAGTCATTAGAAATTACTAACACAATTTGTTTTGACATTTTATTCATGTAATCTAATTATAGCAACTAGTACAAGAAGTAATGGACACAAGCTGGAACATGGGAAATTTCGACTATATATTAAAAAAAAAAAGTCTTTGAGGATGGTTAGCACTGGAAGAGACAGAGAGACTGTGGAATCTCCACCCTTGAAGATGTTCAGTACTCAATTGGGCATGTCAACATAATCTGATTAAAGCAGCTTTGAGGATGGGGGTTCAACAAGATGACCTCTGCAGGTCCTTCCCAACCAAAGTTTCCCTGTGATTTTAGGAGTCTAAAAATTTAATTCCATATAATATAAAATATAAAAATTACTTTTCTTAACCAGAGAGATTTTTTTAAAGTTACTAGAATAACTATGAACCTACTGCAAAAATGGTCATATGAGACACTTCAGCCTCCCCTTTAGTACACAGGTAAGACATTTAAAATCTATGGATACGAGCCCTAGCTGAGTACATTTGAACATCTGCAGAAAATTAGCTTCTTAAAATGACAGAAGAAAATAGGAAATTCATTAAAGGAATAATATATATGGTGACAAAGTTAGAAGTCTGAAAAGCATGACTTGTCTCCATCTCCTTCAACAAAAACTAGGCTGCTGGTTGAACTGATGAATTATAATAATTAGCCACTCAAAAATAAATCCAAACAAACATAAATCAAATTATCTGATGGCCAGGACTTCTTTCTTTCTCTAAAAACACAATAAAAGTTAATAAAAGAGTTTATTATAAGGCTGTAGACAGAAAAGCTGCCTTGCAATCTATTTGCAAAGTTCAAAATCAATTACAATAACAGAATGGAAAGCCTATGTGCTGGTAGTATTAAAGTGAATTAATTAAAGGCACGGCTACCTGAACCTATTAGAGAAAACAAAAAATAAGGGTGAGACTTTGTAGTAGAAAAATACCATTTTACTATGGATTGTGTGAAACAATTTGGCTCCAGGGAGCTTTTCCCCTTATTCTTTCCGTGACAAAATTTATGGGCAATTGTACAATTCCGAAGAAAGAAAATTATCTTTGCAGAATTTACAGGCAAGGTGAGGAATTATTCTTTCAGTTCTAATGCATATGGAATTGAAGATCAGTTGAATGTATTGGTCAATTCTGAATGTCCAGCAAATCTAATTACGTGGTTCTCCCATATATGTTGGCTATTAATGACATCAAGAAGTAAAAACCATCAATAGGGATCACTGAAGCCTTGCAATATAAGGGTTTTTTTGGTCATATTTTTCAGTGGTAGCAGGATGAGGGTAATAGTAACCAGATGTATGGTACGGGAGGTTGCTTGTTAGCTCTCTGCCACACAAAATGATTCCTCTTGCATTAATTCAGCTCTGGCTGACGTTCAGAGATCAATGTTTAATTTAGGGTAAGAAAGTTCACAGCATAATAATTCCTCTCCATTTGCATTTTGTCTTTTCACTGTTACACTAAAATAAAAATTACATTGCTCCAGAGATTCTCTTTTTTTACCATATAACCAGGAAAACATCATTACTCAACTGACTGAGTTACCCAATGACCTCTGAGTATATTCCTAGCACTTGCAGCAGTTCATGATGGCAAAGTATTTCATCTACTTACCCATCACTAATTATTTAATGATAAACACGTATCAACAGAAATTCTTGTGCTCTTTCCAACTGTATGATTAGCTGCCTAATTATTGCTTAGTGTTTTAACTCTCTGAAATCCATTTACCATTCCATTTTCCTATAATTTTTAAATTCTTTATTTAAAGATACCAAGGGGAGAAAAATCACTCTTAATTGCATTAAAAATTTGCATATGGATGTTCCAAAAGTACATTATTTACTTTATTATAAAATTAGTGTCGGAAAACTGAATTTTAAAAAATCACCGCTTGAGAGAGAGTTAAATATACCTCAAACTGTTCAGGAGCTGTGGCGCTCTGAAACGGCTATTTCTTAGGTTCACACCAGGCTGATGTAGTGATTGTGAGTTACTTTCTTTACACTACTACTGTACGTAATGGAACAAGAGGTCAGAATATTGTACTAAGACGTGACATTCAACACTCCTTGTGTTTTATCAATTAACAATATAATACAATGTGATGGCATTGATAATAACAGAATATTTTAAAAAATCATTTACTAAATCTAAGTGAAAATGTGTTAATTAAAACCATAGTCAAATTAATGGTAGAAATTTACTCCTAAATTATATATATGACAACATCTTAATTTTAATTGCTTGTTAGTTTTATAACTAGAGAGTTAATAAGCTCAGTGGCAGATACAGCTCAGTACAGCCAAGATAACTGTTCACAGAAATTAACAGGAGAAAATGGTGAATCTTTAACAGAGCAGTTGAAATCAAGGGTGTGTGAAGAAGAAGATGTGACTATGAGACAAAGAAAACACATTATTAGATGCCTGGTTGACTGAAGTAATTTCGGGAATTTTTGCCCAATTCAGTATGTTTCTGCTACTCTTACTATATGACAAATGACTGAAATCCAAGTGCAAACATCCTAATCTTTCAAAAGGGAACAGTATCTGATTCTTCAGGCTATCAAATCCTACTTCTTATTTATTCTAATGTGCAAATGTTATGCAATCATCCACTGAGTACAAAGTAAGTATGACATTGCAATTAAGAATTTAACCACCAACTTCATGTACAGGCAAGCATCTTTTTCTTCCAACTGAATCTCACTTGAAAAGAAGGAATGGAAGAACATCCAAGCCCAGTGGGGTAATGCCAATTGCATTCTTTGGGAGTAGGAGGTTGTTAGGGGAAATTAACTAAAAAGAGGGGAAAGAAGAAAGAGTGTAATAAAGGGACAGAACAGGAGCAAAGATTAAAAGGACTGGAGTGGAAAGAAGTTGAAGTTGACATAAACTACACTGGGAAATTAAGTTGGTACAAAAAGCATATCATTATGGGCCAAAAAATACATTCAAGGGTAAATTTCCCATGTGAAAATCTAGATTAATAATTTATCTCATTCATTCTGCCTGGGTCCAAGGTGTAGTCTTCCAATGAGACTTCAGGAGAGACGGATGGATATCCTAACTGGATCCCATTGTTCTCCTACTACAGGGTCTCATTCTGATTTTTAAATTCACACATAATATTGACACTCTGTGAAAGTGCCTGCTCTCAGCTGTTTGTTCATTCACGCTCAGTTGTGTAGCACAAACATCTGATTGAGGGTGCATCATCATGTCTTTGTGCGCTTTGCAGGACTCCATACTTGAGTGCTTTTTTTCTTCACTTGAAAATGAAAGTACTGTATTAAAGGGAAGAAAATATCTCCTTACCATATAGAATGTGAGGAAAGAGCGTATTAAATGAAATGTAAATACCATATGACAATATAACATAAATCTATCTAAGGAATCATTTGAAACAGAGAGACTGGAAGCTCTATTGTCCAGTCAGCATTCTTTATAATGCAGACATTATCATAGTGCCTCCTCGACATCTTTCTGTAAAGTAGCTACCGAAGCATAGCAAGACCAAAGTTGCACAACAAGCAAGCATCAAAAAGGAGACTAAAATCCAGTTTTCTAGAAGTCTGAATTTCTGGGGCATCCATCAGGCTGCAGAGCCTCCCCGAATGAGTTATACTGCGTTCCTTCTTCCTTCAAAAACAGGTACTTAAAAATTTGGCCAATAAATAAATAGAAAGGGCAATATATTAAGGAGAAGTAGCCTGGGATTTAGAGGTGTTGGTGGATTTTTCTTCCACCTCTGGCTACAAATTTCCTGTATAAATTCACATCACCTCTGTATGAATCTGATGCCTTAATTAACAAGATCATTCATCCTATTTCCCTGTCAACATCTGACTGCTATAGTCACCACCTCAGGTAAGTAATAATTATCAATGCCAGCCAGAGCAGATCTCAGGATCTCTTATTCTTCAGCCTTTGGCACATTCCTGAGCCAAAACAACATGTTGGTAGACTCCCAGAAGAGCAGGATGACCTTTTTATAGCTCTATTCTAACGATGCCTTTTTAAACAAGATTGCTTTCCTAAATCAACCATGAAGCCATTGTGCCTGACTGGAGGACAATTGGAATGCTGGAGGGATTCTACATGAAGTACAGTACACAACCAGCACATGCAGAGAGTGCACAGTTCATAAGCAAAACACTTAACAAGCTCAGGAGAAGATTGCTGTGCATGCAGGTTCTCCAAGGCGCATTGGGAGCAGGAGCAATTCAACCTCTCAGACAAATTGTAAGTCATTTGTATCAGAATACATTTTGTATTATTCCTCAACAAAGATTTTACTCATGCAAAAAATGGGCCTTCCTAAATGAGATTGAACCTAATCTGTCAGAAAATTTACCTTCCTTTTCAGTAAGAAACGATTTCCCTTCCCTTTCAGCAAAAGGGAGGGGAAGGGATTTATCTGCCCTGGGCAGGACTGTTATTATATCATGTGCCAGACAGCACATGGAATCTTATATACATAACTGAAGGAGGCAGTCAATATGTATTTACATTTATGCTTTAAAAGGAAACATCTTTAAATACACACTTTATTTCTCTGCAAAGAAATAGAACACTGAAAGTTACAAAACAAATACAAAATGAAAACTTTCAGACTGTACTAAAAATGACAACAGACAACAGAATGTTTAGCAGTGTTTTCCAGTGAACTAAATAACAAACAGGGACGGTGAACATCTCTGTCACCACCTCTTTGAAAATACACTGTTTTATGTCAGTCTTGTTATTAGCCTTGATGAGTTTCCCTGGGACTACATCTGAAATTTCATCTCAAAGAATCCCATACAAAGTTATGAATGTTTGAAAACAGGAGTGTATTATGGAAATTCCTTTTCAGCTTCACAGAATTTCCCACTGGAGGTTTACCACTCCAAACACATGGAAACTAAGGGTGAACACAACCAGCAACATATGCTATTACAAACAAATTATGGCATAACCCATACTTGTATTCTTAAAAGTAGTACTGATTTAAAAGTAACGTACACCCACATAGTGAATGTAATCCTCTCAATTTTTCTCATCTCTTCAACTGTAAAAAATCTGTCAGGATCCAACTTAGATTAAGAAAAACTAATAATGGCTCCATCCTGTTCAGATAATTTTTTAAAGCACATATATTACTGATTTTAAAGGTACCACTACAGAGAATGCACTTAAGTGCTCACTAGGAGTTAATTATGATCACTATTAAAAGCAGTTAATAAACAATCTCAAAGCATATTGGTTATATATACTTAATTTCAAGTCTAAAGTCACCATGTTGCAGAATTTACATCAGCCTCTTTCCTTGATCTGTCAGGAAGCTCTGATTACTGGATACCTTGCTATCATTAAGCAGAAAACACTCTAGGGAGGATACATCACAGCTTCAGGAATAACATTAAATTGTCAGGTACTGTAGTAAAATACCTTTAATCTCTAATTTATTTTCTCTCTCTTCTTTCCCAACATAAGACTGATGATCCAGGGCAGATGTGCTGCAAAGAGGATCTGCAAAAAAAGTGGTCTGGCTGTGTAGTTGGGAAAAATACTTTACTTTCTGAAGTTTTTACTGTAGGACAGAGAAAAGAGCTATCTAGCAACTATGCATCAAAAGTGCCTGCCATATGTCCTTAATCTTGCTACCTCCCACCCTCTTCTTATTTCTTCTTTTATCTAATTCATGGATGGATGAAGAGTCCTGTAAAGTACATTTTGTGTCTAGACCACTGTTGAAGGATTTCTTTCTGTCACCTGCACAAAAAAAGAGTCTGTCATGGTGACAGCTGAACATATATTAACTCTTTGAAAAATGTAAAACTTTAATGTTGTTGAAGTATTAGTCTACAAAATCAATTAGTCTACAAAAGTCAATTATGCACTTTAAAGGATCATTCACAGAACGCTTCCTTTTTTTTCAGTTTTTACATGTGAGAAGTGCGTAGTTTCTAATCATACAAAAGCTTCAACCTGACAGCTTTTTTTTTTGGTAAAATTCAAGAAGCATAACTGTTTCCGACTCTTTGAACGTAGGAATAGATAAGCAAGAACATTGCAGAGACTGCAGAAAATGCTGAAGGGCTGATTGTATTCTGCCCAATACTACTCTAACACATAGTGCTTCTGCTTCTCGTTGTGGTGCAGCACATTGTCACTGGTTGTCAGTTCCCTCTTCTTCATCACAGGTAAGAACAGTATGTGTGGCAGGGGTTTGCCTTCATCCAGTGCATCAAAAAATAAGTGTTATCAAAATACAGGTAAAATGCCTACTTGGCTGCATATTAATTCACAATGAAAATAACACAAATATTAACTGTAGAAATTCTGAAAAAAATTGCAACAATAAAGAGCAAAACAAACTACACATATATACAAGAGTATTTAAAGCTCCAGAAAGGAAAGTGTCTTGGATTTCAGAAACTAGAAAGCTAGACGTACAAGTCCTACAAACATAATTTCAAATGTAAGTAGGCATTATATTTTCTGTTTAAAAAAAAAAGAAATCCATGTGGCTCCATTGCAATTTAAGTATCTACCAGATTTTGACCTCCATCTGCTGAGACTAAGGATGTATAAACTAAAGAGAAATAAAACACTATGTTTCCATCTCCATTAAAATGCATTCATGTATATTTAGGTGTATGGATGTAAACAGCACCTCAGAAGTCAACCGGACCACAAAAGCAAACACAAGGAAAAGAAATGCAGAATAAGGATATTTTATTACATGAAAAGGGTTTATCTAAACGCAAGTTTCTTCACCTAAAGTGTTCATTTTATATATGGCTTCATTTTCCAAAATGTTCTTGTAGCTTGTTTTCAGTTGCTTTCCCTATGAATCCAATATAATCATTGCATTAACTGAACACATAAAAGTGATATTATTATTATTACTACTGAGTTCTAAATAATTTTATTTAACAGATATGATCTAGCAGAAATGGGTTTGGTTTTGTGTATCATGTGTTTGCTATTAGTAGAGATATTTTAGGTAGCTGAAGCATATAGGAAGGCAGAAAAGTAAAGATACAGATCTATTATAATTTTTAGCCAATATACAAATAAACTGCTTCTCATGGGTATTGTAAGCAGACTGCATTGCAGTCACTAACATCTCTTCAGGAATGTTCAGCATGATGTCATATGGTATGGAATATCCCTTGGGCCAGTTTGGGTCAGCTGTCCTGGCTGTGCCCCCTCCCAGCTTCTTATGCACCTCCTTGATGCCAGAGTATAGGAAGCTGAAAAGTCCTTGACTGAGTATAAGCATTACTCAGCAACAATTAAAACATGAGTGCATTGTCAACATCATACTAAATCTGAAACACAGGACTATACCAGCTACCAGGAAGAAAATTAACTCTATCCCAGCCAAAACCAGGACAACCTCAGACCTGACTCTTCACCACAGACTTTGCCTGATGTCCTGGGCTGGGGCTGCCCCTTCCTGCCCCTTGTGCTGCCTGCCTCTACAGGGAGCCCTTGCTGCACAAGGACACCTCTATGGCCTTCGGATATCTCCTCCTCATCAAATGAAAAGGCTTGGACCGCCCAACTTGATTGACATATATGACAATTGTGCATTGGCCCCTTAGTCACTGTAACGTACATCTCCCCAGTCTCCATCCCGGTAGGGTTGGTTTCTTTCCAGTCTGATTGGCAGTCAGGGAGATCGGATGGGCCATGTAGCCAAAGATAGAGTCTAGGGCTGACAGCTCTGAAATGGCTCCATTTGACGATGCAGTAACTTGGACATGTTTGTCAGTAAGCCTGAATGCAAGCAGAAAGGGCAGAAATTCCTCAAAGCAATATTAGAAGAAATTTTAAAGAACTGTACTGTTCTGAAAAGATGCATTGCTAAAAATTGGATCTCCTTTAAAAAACCCCAAACCTGTCTGTATGCATATTCTGAACATGCTGAGTCTGGAAATAAAAATAGCTGTTTGATGCTTTGTGTTCCCATTTGCCCTGCAACAGCATCACAGCTAGAAGACTGAACTAGATTTTATTCCAACTTGTGCATCTTCAAGAAGGTGGTTTGTTTTTTTTTTCTACACCTAATCACTTACATCTACTGGCAGAGCATGGCTGGATAACAAAGCGTTTGTTGCACAGCTGTCACCAATGCTCTAATTTGGCTTCTAGTAATGGTGAGGATGAACAAGACAGAAAGGAATCAGCTTGACTCCTAGAGCTCACACTGGGTCACTAAGGCTAAACACTGTAGGAGAAAAATTATGTATAGCAGCTTTGATCCAATTAAGAGCTTAGCCTCATGATTAACATTAAACATATGCAGAACTTTTCTGCCTTGTAACTTCGCATGTTTGATATATCAATCTGAAAGGGGAAAAAAAACCAGAGAGAAGTTATCCATTTTCTGTATAATAGCATTTCAAAAATAAATACACTCACAAAAATACAAAGAAGTTAAACTGCTGATGCATCCACTTGCCTATTTGTTTGAAATTATCTTATGGACCATATATCAGCTCTGAAAAAATGACTGCAGTTCCATTTCTTCTGTCTAAAAGGGATATCTAACAAGTTCAGCCCTCCAGATAGGTCTACTTCAGGTTTTCGTTTGTGGGGTTTTTTTTTTAATGCAGCACAGAAACTAGTATGTGGCTTTCCAATAGTTATCCTAACCACTAGTTTGCATTTTTAGTTTTAGGGATCTAAAAATGATGAGATTTGGGGGAAAAAAAAAAAAGGCATTTTCTCAATTATAATATAAGCTTTTACCTCCAAGTGATGTCAATTTACCATCAGTCAAATGCTGGCTTGCATTTAAAACATCCTTCCCTTCCTTCCACTGCTGATTTTTGTCACAGCCATTCCATAAGAAATGCAAATATTCCTGCTCCAACCAGGAGCGAAAAGTGAGCACTGTCAAGATACTATGGTTACAGTACCTTGCTGACAACTATTTTCCCTATGCATTTAGAAGGATATACCACACAGCCAGGTGACATCAGCAAGAATATTTTAGATTTAATTAAGTAATCAAGACATATCCCAGACTTTAAGAGACAATGCCAGTACTGATAAAATGTAGTAGAAATAAATCAGTGCTGAAAGTTGCAAAGGATGCTCATATCTGTAGGTGCTGTATTCCAGGCATTTTTCATTTCATCTGTAAGTAGCTAAGAAGACCATAGACTAACCATCTATTTGAGTGTTTCCAATCCTTCCCAATTTGATTGGCATGGGATGGGAGGGACGAGTGGGATGGAATCATGGGACTCAGGAATATGGTCAAACATCTCCTTACCTGAAGTTTAGTTAGTTACTAGTCTGTATGATATCTTAATACTATGAAATAATTGATTGTTAACCACAGAAACCTACTTCTCATCCAACGTCTAGTGATCCCTGCTACCTGAGTCTGGAGCTACACAGTACTGCAGAAGCACTGAGAGCTTTGTGTTGGAGTTGTAGGGTAATCAGAGCTCTCTGCCCTAGTTTCAAAGCAGCCCTGTAGTAGCTGGGACAAACCTGCAGTAACTTAGAGCACTGCCTTCAAAAGCCTGAAATCTGGGATGTCACTTATCGCACCCTTTAGATCATCCCTTCTGTTTTGTAGCATGACCCAGCTGCTGATTACACAACTTTATTTCAATGAAAGTACGATATTTCAAAGTTGCTGTTTATTTTAAAAGTTTTAGAAAAGTCAAAATATTTACTTAGTGAGAAAAAAAAATCTGTAAAATCCCCCATTATAACTAAAAAGTGGTTAAGAAGTCTCTGCAAGGAAATCTATGTGATTCAACAAATATTTTAAACAGTCAGATTAACATTAGAGAAAAAAGTCCTATTGGGATGCATTCTTATAGTCTTGTTCTATGAATTATAGTGAGATACTACCACTAATTGTAAAGAACATTAACCATGAGGAACATAATCATTAGCAGAAAAACACGTGAATGCTGGTTTTTTTTCAGTTATTCAAATTAGAAACCAACTACTCCCAAAGTTTCTGAGCAATTTACTCTAGTACTAAGGACATTTGTATAATATCCAAACTGAAAAAAGAAACCCTTAATGTCTTTCAAGATCTAATCTTCCCTCTTAGAAACACCAACTCTGTTTCTAATGTGGGCATATTGTTTCAGCTCAGCAGCAATATCAGGATAAATGTATGGAAACACAACTTTTCTGATGGAGAGAGAAAATAAATTGTTTGGACATAATGTCTGGTTTTGTCAAATAAAAGTGTCGGAGAGAAACTGTATGAGAAACACTAATTCTAATTCTAATTCTTTAAAACCTCAGCTGAAATGACAGTTTAAATCATCACAGTTGTCAAGCTATACTAAAAAAGAAGATCTTAATACTACTTCTTAATTTGTTCTAAGGACCAAGATATGTAAGAGAAGCTGAATAAGTTGATTTCACTAGGATATTCTATTTGAAAGCAATCATATAACCCATAATTTTTCTACAGAGAAAAGCTACAGAGCTCAGAAAACAGTTCTCTCACAACTAGGAAGATCAGTTTATTTCAGTGAAATTGCTAATATCTCATTCTGACATTTCTTTCATGTCCAGGTGACATATGTAAGTTTTAAGAAATGCATTTCCAACACACAGAAGAAAAAACTTACTACACATATGTTAAAAGAATCAATATCATTGGTAGGACTATAAAGCTGTGTAACAAGAGTCTAAGGAGTTTGATCAGCTCCACTCATTCTCCTACCTTCACTTCAGTCTTCTGCCTACATTCAGATCCAAAATAACTGAGAATTGGTAGAAGCTGGTTGGAAGGTATTAATATTTATTGGGGCAGATGAGGAAAATTGCAGTAAATAAAACACTTCAAAATATTTGTTATGCTTCTACTTCAAGCATACTCAATAATATATTCCTACTATGATCTCAATTCCTGTTGCAACCAACATAGTACTAAGGTTATTATTAGAATCAATGGATTATTACCAATACTAGAATTTTACAAGAACCTGCCTTACTTTAACCAGATTCCTAAGTGTCTTTCCCAGAAAGATATTCTTCTCAGTTCAAAGTATTTAGGACTGTAGTATTTAGTTTCTTTACTTCTTTAAGATTTTCCTCCACCACCTACTTTGTTTTCAGTTCCATCTGTGGTTCTAGAACAGCATATGGCAGAAAGATTAAGAATCAATTTTAAACAGGCCCACTGGTTTTAACAGGATTTTTTTCTCTTGTTCAGTTCATGATTCTTCATGCTTAATATTTTGCTAGCAACACTCAACAGAATTCCTTAAGTATAAATGACATCACCAGTAAATTAAGTATATTTTAATACAAATTTAGTGTGTGTATGTAAGGAAATTAACGTCTATAGCCACAGTTCATTACTATGGTAAGACTTCTGGGATTTCTGCTAATTTTTTTTTATGGTAACCTTTAAAAGTATAGGCAAATATATATTATTTTTACAGTTTAATTAAATGTACTTCAGCAACTGTAGAGTATGTTCTTAATAAATGAAGTCTTTAGTTCACATCTTAAGCTTTGATTTGAACTTTATGATGGGTTTAGGCTTCCCCAAAATGGGAATTTTACTAATTTCCCATAGAAGGATGAACTGGCGGTCTGTAAGAAGACCCTTCCACTGGATTAACTACATGAATCTGCTGTTAGGGTGAAGAATCCTTGGTAGTAACATTTTTACAGAGCCATCTGGCACATCACCACTGCAAGGAGAGGTGCATTTTTGACAGGTACAAATAAAATTTTGAATTCAATGAATTTTTGAATTCAATATATCTATATAAATGGATTGGGCTGCAGAATAAATCAATATATAAAACCTTTCCTAAGTGTTTTGGTTTTCCTGTTTGTCTCTTTTCCTTTTTCTAGTTACAGTATAAAAGTAATGAGAGACTGCTGCATATATTGGAATGGTAAATGGCTTCGGTATGTTCATTTAAACATCCTGTTTCTTATGTCTGTTACATAAAGACTCTTTCCCCCCTTTTCTGAAGATCAAAAAGAAATTCATGTTGTACCACATCAAAAGAGATTGGCAAAGGAATGAAGTGAACTTGGAGTTTTCCCCTAATTGCAAAGTATACATGCTGCAATCTTTTTAAATAATTCATGTCTAAAACAGTGATAATCACACTGTGAAGTGACCTAATACCTACTATTCACAATCCCAATTGTAACTTGTTAAGCATTATTTGCTTACTGAAAACTTGCTTATTTACTGAAGAAAATCTTAAATGTAACCTGTGTTTGTTTTTCTGTAATACTGTACTTTTCCTATCTGTTTCAGCTCTCAGAGGCTTTCTAGATCATAGTCTCTGTACTTCTGAATCACAAGTAAATTCATTATTCACATACAGAAAACAGTACTGAAGTGTATGAGACCATTTTGGAATACTTCAACACTGGAGCAGAAAGTCAAGGCTAATTTAGCCAAAAAAAACCCCCAACAACAGAAATGACAGTAGAAACTGTATTTTTAAGACAGACAGACAGGCCTAGATAGCTTCTATCCTTCCATTTTTATCCCTTCCTTGCAGCACTTGGACACTTGTAGGCCAGATCCACTCAGTGTGGTCTTGAAGACAGGATGGCCACTATCCTTAATAAGGATGTAAAAATCCCTGCACACTCTTCTTGAAGGAATTATCTGATGAAAATGATGCTTCAGCATATGCAGTAATTTTCTCATCCTTTCAAATGCTTTGTTGAATGGTGGAGGGGGAAAAAAAAAAAAAAGATGCATGTAGGAGCTTTCATCAGCCACATGCTGTTGTCGTACTGAGATGCAGCTACTAGAGACCGCTTTAACTACTGAAAGAAGTTTTTTGAAATTATATGTATATGTGTAGCTTTTAAGTATACCCAACATTTGCTTAAGACTGTAAAGCATCCCCAAACTATTACAATAAGTCATAGGTTGTAAAATGTGATTCCAAAGCAACAAAAGGACAGAAATATATAAATGTAAGTTTAATTAAAATAAGCTTTCCTATCCTCAAATTTATAGGGATAGAGGGAGAAGGTATTTTTTTTACTGTAATACATATTTGAAAATATTATTGTCACAGATACATTCACCTAGCAACACAATATAGAGGCAAAGCTTTCACAGTCTACTTGTATGCATGTTTATTGAATGTACAGCAAATTCTAGAAAGAATAATCACTCATGGTCTCTTCACTGTGTAGTGTTAACAGAAGCAAACCGTGTTGGAAAACAAATCTTTTCCATCCCTTTTCCAAGCACATTTTTAAACAGACTGCAGTGACAGGAGGTGCTCTACAGCCCTCTCCTTCCTCACAGAATTCACGGTAGGCGGCCACCAGTGTCCTTTGCATTTAAATAACACAACTGCGGGTCTCGCTCACTCCTGACTGAACACTCAACCTAATTTCCATTGTCTTTTCAGCAGTCGCTGCACTGACAGCACAAAAGAAAATCAGAAATTTGAAAGACCGTTTTGTTTCTTTATCCAGATCGCTGCTGTTTATTCAGCCTAGTCAATGTTCTGCAGTTCATGTGGATGGATAAACAGGAATGGCCCACAGCAACACATGAGAGCTACAAATAGGATCAAGATATATTTTTTATGATTGCTGGGCTCATATCATTGTCACAGTACAGATCTGAGAGGCTGTTTTATCTGCTTAGCACTGCAGGTTCTGGACATTGATTTTTACATTGAAGCATTTCGAAATGCCATTTAACCAACCTTTGGGCATTTATCATTGACAACCACTTGTGTGAGAGGTGACTTATTGATCTGTTAATTGAGCAGTCATTGCCCCATCTTTATCACGTATGTCCTGCTATTACTGCTTTTACTCTGTGACCCAAAATCCAGTTTTGAAGATCTCAGAATCTGCAAAGATCACAAAAACCCCCATACAAACAAAACAGCAGCTAAAAGAAGCTACAGAAATGCATGAATAGTCTTCAACAGAAGCTTTATGCATTACATGAACTGACCTAGAAACATAGCAAAAGGGATTTCTTTAAGTATGAAATCCCTCCTGTGCAAAAGGTCAGCAAAAGAACATAAATGATGATGACACCTGCCTTCCTGATCTCTGTTGGGGAGAGTTTCACTTCAGGGCCAATGCAATGACATTCTATACACCTGCAGAACAGTACTTTGACATCTGGGCTTAAAAACAATAACCAGGCCTAGCTTTATGCTGATAATGCTAACCTATATGTTTTCTTATTTCTCTTTAGTTCTGAAAGGTTTTTATGTCTGGACTGTTTGGCTTGTGAACAAGTGAATATTTGATATTTTGACTGTTCTTCTTTCCTCTTGCTCCTCCTGCCTCTCCAGTGAGCAGTTTCATGCAATTTCTTCCTTGAAAAGGAGGATAAGTTTATGTCTGCTTGTGATCACTTACCAGCAAACTGGGAAGAACACTCTCAACCTCTGGCACCTTACTTCACCTGAAGAATGAGCAACTGGTTTTGACTGTTACCTGAAGCTGATGGAAAGCTCTCGTTTCTGCAACACTCAAAATCTTCTGAACTGAAAATGCCAATATAATCTATAATTCATGCCAGTGAACTTCACTCTCAGTGAACTCTCCAGTGAACTTCCAGATTCCCTGCTTTCTAAACTGTAACCCAGCGCTGACAGAACTAGGGGTTTTAAATACCTTCTGCCCTTTGCCATTTTCTTTTGCTGCTTAAAATATTCAAATGTGAAGAGACTTGATACTAGAAGGAAAAATCATACTGGATTCAAAGCAAACAAATAAAGAAATGTCTGAATATATGCACAATTTGAGACAGATTCTCTGGATGAAAACTGCCTTAGTTCAATAAATTCATACCACGACATAGAGAATAGGTTATACAAGACAAAGGATTTGTCTCCCTATCTCTACTCTGCCATTACAGGTACATTAAGGTTTTACAGCAAGTGAAGAACGTCAAAGCAGACGTGATTGCTAACAGGGTCCATTCAATATTTTTAATCCGCAGTTAAAGTCATCAGATGGTACCAGAAAGTACAGTCTTATTGATTGCACCACAAAATAGAGAG
This sequence comes from Tetrax tetrax, assembly GCA_009806455.1. Taxonomy (NCBI): domain Eukaryota; kingdom Metazoa; phylum Chordata; class Aves; order Otidiformes; family Otididae; genus Tetrax; species Tetrax tetrax. The sequence continues at coordinate 79,658 of WHYT01013002.1, forward strand.
AAGCAATCTGCTACTAGCTTTGGAGGAGGGAGGTTTACTAAAGCAGTAGCTAGTAGAAGTGAGGCAGTATGAACAGGACTTTCACTCTGTATTCCATGTCCATTTGGAGCTAATTTAAGAAAAGGGGTAGATCTGTGTGAACTGAACGTTGCTGTTAGGCCAAACATCCAGAAGGACAGAATTGCTTGCATGCCATTCTGAGTATGTGCATTCTAGGAGAGACAGAAAACAAGGGTACATCACCTGCTTCTCTTCTACTGAGGTGTTTTCAAGGCCTTAACTACCTGTTCCAGCTTGCATGAAAATAGATTTGAGGTATTAGTAAAAAGAACAATTTTTAAAAAATTGGAAAGCCCATTTTGGCCTTATCCTACTTAGTGAACAAACTTACCAGTTAGTATGCAGTACATTTCTCTCCAGCTGTCCAGCTTATGGTGTTTTAATCAGGAAGTTGTCCCTAGGCATCAGTACTGATAACAGGGGAAATACATCCCTCTGAATCTGCCTTTGGAGAGCATCTCTTCCTTGACCTGAAGGCTGAGGTCCCCAGTCTGTCCCTCACTGAAGTGCTTTCCTCTACATGCTTACTAACAGAAATGAGCCAGGATTTAAAGAATTAGTCAACTGAAGAGTCACATTGATTTCAATGAGATGAGATTAGGCTCTAGATATATATATTTGGGGGAAAAAGGCTACAGAAGGAAACAGTTATTTGCATTTTGTGAAGAACAGTAACAGAAAAACTACCAAATTAGAAAATCTGTTTGTTAGAATTGAGTAAATGGAGCCCATGAAAAGACAAATGGACTAACCTGTCAAATACACTGACAAAAGAAAACAGTGACACTAGTCTTACGTAGTATAAATATATACTTATACTAGCTATGTGTGTATAAATACACTGTTGCAGTAAGGGAACGGACTCCGTGGATGGTGTTCCGGAGACCCTTATTCTCCGTCCGCATCAATCTTTTATAACTTTTCTAAGTTACACACGAAGTGCACGCTCCTAAACATCTAATTGGATTGGTCACAATATCCTGTTCACACGCCTTAAGCTTCATTTGGATTGGGTCTAAACTTTTAGTTGTCTTTACTATTTTTGCCTCTGGTATTTCTTTATCTTGTTCTACTTGCTGTTTTTTGTTATTGAGCAAGTGGTGCTCAAGGACATAGCTCAAATTCCTTAATATCAGGCAGCTGTACTACAGTCTCTGTTCCCACAATACACCGGTCATACACGTGCACAGTTAGTCTGCCAGCCAGGTTCCCAATATGCTCTGTCCTGCCCAGTAGTCCAGGAACAGCAAGATCACCAATTTATTTCATAGTAACCCTCAAAGGCAATCATAAATATTGGTTACTTTTGAGGAGGTTTCATTACTTATACCCCCAGCATTATCTGGTGACTCACTCTCAATAAAAATCTGTTCTTTCCACAAAAATCAACCAGCCCTTTTTCTGATAGATTCTGCTCTTTGGCACGTGCTGCTGAACTGCATGTCAAGTAGGCATTTCATTACAATGCAGAGAAAGGGGATTTCAATAGTGACTTGGAATGAAGGATAAAGCAATAAATTCATTCAATCTTCATTCTGTGTAAAACCCAGAATCACAGATAGCTTATTTCTCTAATGAATATGGCCCTGCATTTCAGTTAGTTCTCATACACACAGCCTCAGCAAAAGAAAATTGTAGATTTATATTTTTCTTCCAAAATTTAAATGAAGACATTTTATATTCAGAACTGAAGTCTCAAACATCCCTGTTTATCTTCTAAAATACAACTGAGATGAATGTATATACTTTGACATTACTTGATTTGCATTGTAAGTGGACAAACACCCCCATGTCAATACAGAGATAATTAAATCTACAGATTTCTACTGGCACTGATATGTTTTTCTTTATAACTTTTGAAATGAGAACCATGGGTTTTTCCTTCAGGAAACTCAGTTATAGTCTATGAACAATTCTACAAACTACTCAGCTAACTAGGATCTAACCAAAAGTGAAGGCACTAAAAAAGCTTCAGTACTCTTTATTGCAGGGGGAAGTAGGAAATTTAAGCTCCAGAGAAGACTGCAAAAATGAGTCACTCCAGATGGAGTATATTACATTCCTAATTAAAGAGCACATACAGTGCTTCATGATTTTAGTGCTTTTAAACAATCTCACTGGCCATAAACATTATACTAATGTCTGTTCTGGGGAAAACCACTTCTGACAGCAACAGTACATGTTTGGGTGGATAGCAATAGCAACACTCCACATAGTTTTTGTTTGATACAGGTAGTTCTCCTATTTCTTTGGTAGGAATCGGAATGTAGATATTTCACCAACCAGAACCAACTGTTAAATACAGACCTGAACTCTCTCTTAGACAGAGAGACGTGTCCTGTATGTTCTCTCTGGTATGACTGTAGCCTGGCGATTAAGGCATTTTCTTAATAGGCGAGACATGCATTTGAGTCTTATCACAAAGGAATCAACTCTAGTTCTACACCTTCTGGGCAAGGATCTTACCCTTTCAAGTTTTGATATGAGAGGGGTCACCACCGTCATCAGAGGTTAAGCCAAATAAGCTTCCCCTAGATATGTAAGCAGTAGTCAATAATTTTCCTTCCTTATTTGTAACGAGAATGTTAAAGTTTGGGGCATAGATAATCTAAGATCAGTTATGCTCTGTCTTTCCTCTTGGAAACGTTCCAATTTACAGAAATACATCTGAATTACAGCAGAAACTGCAAGACATTCACCCATGAGTATCCCAACAACGAAGTTACAGTTGTAATGTCAACCTCCCTTCCTCCTCTCTTGCCCAATTAAACACTAATTTTTGCAAACTAGAATAATCGCAGTAAACGAAAACAAGAAACATCTAACTCTCCACAGTTCACTGATCAGAGCATGATCCTAGGAGCTCATGAAAAGGATTAGAACACATAAAAGTCTCTCTTTAAAATGTATTTCTGCAGTGGAATATACTACTTTGAAATTTACCTTCTTACTAGAGACAATATCTCAGGTGAAATTAGCCATTCATATGATTCCTTTTACACACACAACAATATGTATTAGCAGTAACAATAAGCTTGATTGGTTTGTTCAACCAAATTCAGCATCCTGAGAGTGATGACCTCTTCTTTCTCATCTGATTTCAGTTATACTTCTCAGGTTTTTTAAAATAGGAAAAAATATTACCTGATTTCAAGCCGAATTTTATGAGTAAAATTAATTTAGCCTCACCTGTCATGCTGATCACTGCTCCAGTGAAAACTCTTGCATGTCCTGAGATATAGGCAGAATTGACTCCTTATAGTGTTCTGCTGTATGCAAGGACTTAAAGCCATCATTTAACATTGAGAATGTCTATCAATTGAAACACAATCTATGTAATTCAGAGTTTAAGTATACTACCAAATATTATGTTGTTTTAATTATGGTTAAATAGACATTTTTAATGAAAAACATTAACTGTATTTGTCATCCTTCAATAATGAAGATAAGTTTTATTTAAGAAGGTATCTTACTCATTTGAGTAGAAGAAGCTAATTTTGCTTTGAAAGCACCAGATCTCCACTTCCAAAAAGCAAAAGCCACATCAAAAAGATTGGCAGATTATCAGACTCATTTCCACCCAAGATGACAACTCTTCCCAGAGTGCAATCCCATTTGACATTCATCCCAACAGAGAAGTCAGAAAACACTACAGAGAAAAGGGAGAGGCAGTAACCTCCTAAAGCAAATATGCCTCTTTCTTTTTTTTTTTTTTTTTCAGCAGCTCCACTTGCACTCTGCCCTCCCAGCCCTCCTTATGCCCTGTCCCTACAAAGTGGCCCTACTCTCCAACTGCTAGAGTCAGGTCAACAGATGCACAAGATGGCAGCTGCACCACTCCCAGCAGCCATCAGGCCTGGAAGCCACCCCTGTTTTCTGGTCATGTGGCCTGCTGTGATTGGCTGGCATGGCCAACATTTTGCTCTGGTTTCCATTTTGGGAGGCAGTGTCCCCTGTGTCTTCAGGTGCTGCACAAAGGTCCAAGCCTGCCTCAGCCATCCTGCTGGGCTGTCTCTTGGTCCTGCTTACAGGATCAGGCCGGGCCTGGAGGCCGTCGCCTCCTTGGAGGGGGTCCATGCTCCCCTACCTCCTCTTTTGGCCTCCATTTTGCCCTTTTGAAGTTCCCCCCTCCTAGATGTGTCAGGACTTGTCCTGCAGTCTGGTGAAGTGGGGGCCCCGAACATGCCCTTTACTTTGGTTTAATTACTTTCTATTCAGATTTAAACTTTAACTATTGCTTCTATTAGCTCTTACTAAAGAATGATTTATCCATTTTATACCTATGGTTTTGTGGATACATATATTTAATTACTATATATTTATAAATGCATATATATATATATAAATATATATCTATGTAGAAATGTGTGTATATATTATAGTGTACCTATATCTAAACAAATAAATTATCTATTTATAAAGATTTGTACACTCCTTTATATATATTTTTCTAGATATGTATATATTGTATATAAAGTGCATATAAAGGCATGTGTTTTTATATCTGAGCACTTCCTGGGCCAAAGGAAGCAGACAGTCAGTCACAGGTCTACTGGAGAATGTGTGGGCATGACGGTGTCAGGAAATGGCTGTCAGATAATCACAGAGCATCATGAGAACACCTAGGTTATGAAGTTTAACAAAGTGGCAGCTCTCTGCCACAAAACGATAGTGCCCTGCACCCTCTCCCTTGTTATCCTGTGTGATCAGTTGTCCCTGTACTGCTTTGGTGCTATGAGCATATGGAAATCTGTAGCAGATGACAAGAAAAAAGTTGAGGGCGTGAAAAGCAAATGTCTTGAAATAATAATAATAATAATAATAAACCACTTAATTTATATAAATCATAGCTGGTAATCTTGTTTATCTAGAACAGCTATTTTTGTATGATTACTGCTATATAAAGCAAGTTAATTGCTGTCATAACTTTAGAAGTCATTGGAAAACTGTTGTCACAATTCTTCAAAAAAGACATGGAATTAAAAAGCAATTACCTCTGTGTTGAATGATTTCCAAGATATTTCTGCCACAGTCATTTACTGTGAGTTCCTCCACAATATTTCTCCTAAAATACAAATATTTGAAAATTTAGTCTTTCTAAATTCAGACAATTTTGAACTCAACTTTGCCTGCTATGTATCTCGGACACATGATCTTTGAGTATTTCAGCAAAAATAGTAGATCCATACATGAGACAGATACAAGGGGAAAAATTAAGTAAACGTACACTTTTGTTCATTACCAAAAGTCCAGACAGTCTTCTCTTTGACATGGTTTTGATGGAAGGAAAAAAATTACTCCAAGAATGTTCTGTGACAAAAATAGCAAAGGTAGGGACCATGTACTGTAGTGCGTGGGGAAGAAGCATAAGAGGTTTGGAGTAAAAAGATGTGGAGCATCAGAGAACAGCCTACATCAGATCTGCAGAGAACTGAGGTTGAAATATTTAGAATTAGGAGATTGACCATGATAGTGGGCCAGGGAGAAAGGTGGTTGATGGAACTGTGGACTGATGTAAATGACTGACCTAAAAGACCAACTTACAAGGAGTGACAGAAGAGTTGGCAACTGTTACTGTCCATTTTTGCCTCCAGAGTTTAGATCTAAATCCAAGAATCCTGAGCCTCACCATTCATTTAGCATCACTAAACACTTGTCAAATCCATGGGCAAAACACTTGTTCACCAGCAATAATTTGTCAGTTCAAGTACCAGAATTCCATACAATGCCTTCTGTTCATAGATCAAATATCACCAGAGGATGTTCAGGGTTGCAGAGGGACAAGGTTGGGAAGAAAGAGGACACTGCATCTTAACCTCCACATCCTAGAAAATAATACATGTGTGCATGTTGTGCTAAAGGAATATTCTTAAGTTTTTGTCCTGGTTCCAGCTAGGGTACAGCTAACTTTTGCCAGTGCTGGGACAGGAGCTGGACCTGGTGGCACCTCTGATTGGGGGACACAGCTGGGATAGTTTACCCAAATTAGCCAAAGGGCTATTCCATCCCATGTGATGTCATGCTCAGTATATAAAGTGAGGATGGGGTTGCAGGTTGTTGGTTGGGTTTTTTTCCACTACTTGGGAGGGGGCTGGCTATCAAGAACTAATTAGCTATCGTATTGTGAGTCGTATTCTGTTACTGAATTTGTTTTTTCCTTTCTGTTTTTTCTTCATTTGCTGTTCTGTTAGACTGGTTTTTATCCCAACCCACAAGTTTTGTCTTTCTTTTTTCTCCTTCCCTTCCCACTGAAGGGCCAGGGAAGGGGGGGAAGTGAGCAAGTGGCAGCTAGGTACTTAAGCTGCCAAGTGGGGCTAAACCATGACAGTTTGAAAAGTGAAGGGCTCGGAACCAGGGTGGTTCATGCAACCCTAATTTAGCTGTTTAAGCAATGCAAAAGTCATTAACTGTGAGATCACAGACTGGTTTTATCCATGAGACATCTTAATCAGGGCAGAAAGTAGACCTGCTCTGAAGAGGAATTGAAGATGTGTACTGAAGAAGCCTGCTTACAGGACTTTGTTGCAGATTTTGGAAAGAAAGAAGGAGTAAAGCAGGGGTACGAAAGATGGTCTTGTACTAAAGACTGTGAGCTTGCTCTGAGGAATTGGATTCTTCGCTTCTACCACAGGATTCCTACATGATTCAGATTAGGCAGATTATTTTTGGAAAAGTAAGATGTCGTATTATATAGTATTGTAAGGCTCGAAGAGATTGAAACAAGTAGAAGTTCAAGCATTACATTTGTGTATGCTCGTACCCCTCATTGCTACCCAGCTACATACAGCCATCTTTTGCTCTTACGCCCCCTTTGCAGAAAATCCTTTCACTGTTGCAGCAAGCAACACTGGCATCCTTTGAAAAAGGTCACATCGTCACCACCTCTAGGGTAAATGAAACACATCTAAGTAACCAGACCAGGTGTGAAATATTGTTTCTAGTCCAGTCTCTGGTAAATACTGTAGAACAGGTGTCCTTTAAAGCACAGGACACATCTCTAGTTGTCTCCAGCAGGTTAGCAGATCTGGAGTTAGCAGATTTGTCTTCCAGACAAGCTTCAGGCAGCTTCTGCACTAGCACTACACATGCAGACAGCTGCAGTCACTATGCCTTAGAGCCTGCACCTGTATAAAGCAATTAATATAATCCTTGTCCTTATAAGCAAGGTGCCACGGTGAATTAACCACTTTCTCCTGTGAAGCACTCCAGTGTTATGTTAATACAGAAGAGCACCTGAATAAACTTCCAATTCTCACTTCAGAGGGTTTTTGGACAGTATGTAGCCAAGGCGTGGTACCGCACACTGGACAACATGCACAAAACATTGAGTTAAGGTTGTAAGGAAAACATTTATTCTGACATTTCCTACATTATGAATTCTAGTCTCTGCAATGTTAATGTTTTTTCATAATTGTTTGTCAGGATAATGCTTTTATAAAATGCTATCTAAGTACCCACCCGTATAATAACATATTTTTTTTTTTTGTCAGTGTCAAAGTCAAAAGAAATACTGGGATTTTTGACGCAGCTAGCTAATTTTTTTTTTTTAAGTGGACTATACATAGCTCTCTTGGGTATCTTTAACTAAAGAAGAAACTGCATCCTCCTATAAAATTTCATTAAGTCTTCATGGAAATATCTACGAACACCGATTGGAAAAAAATAATGTCACTAATATCAGCCTCAGATTTTAGAAATGTGCTCATGTCTTCCATTTATAGAGGTACTATAACTTATTCATTTACCCTATCCCCCTTAGGATGTTATCTTTATTTGCATTAGACTCAAATATGAATATGTATATTTTCTGTGACATTCTGTGCATTAATTGATTTCAGTGAGAACAAGATTTAAAATATTTACATACAGCTGTAATAGAAAATTTAACTTGCAGTCTTGTCTCAATAGAGCTATGACTGTGAAGATCATGCTTACAATAAAAATGAAGGGATGAAACAGCAATAGCATTAAGATACCACAAAAGTAATGACTTCCAAGGATTCTGGCTGGTTCATCAACAGCTGCATTTAATTTACCCTTCTGCCAATTAGCAGTGCTTAAAAACCTATCAAATGACACTTTTAACTGACAGCATACTCTAATTATAAACTGATTAAACTCCATGATCTCTCACCCCCTTGTAAATACTTCCGTCACCTTTTGCAACATAAATGAGTCAGAATTATTTCCTATGCTTGTATGTTGTATTGTTATTGAGCTAAATGTCAACTCCTAAACTCAGCTGCAGTTGCCCATTTATTATCATTATCTAGTCAGTACAGCAGTTATTTCTGTTACTGTTTCTATATTTACTAAAGCAGATAGTATGAGTGAGACTGGCTAAAAAAGAACAAACAGAGATACCTTTCTTTTTGTTAGCAAATGCTTCTTGAAGTACAGTACCCTAGCAATAGTACTCCTAGGCTTCCAGTTGCCTATTCACTCCAGCTGAGGTGAGCTATTAGAAGTTGTAACATCGGCAGACATCTCTCTTAAAACCAGCTGAGACAGAGTCTTTTCAGATATTTGAATGCCATACTCTTTTGGATAGTTTCTTCCTTATTCAGTGAGGAGTAAATCTAGCCCCTTTTATGACCTTTTCCAACAAGCATCATGGAATTGTTCTGTTTGGAAGGGACCTCTGAAGATCATCTAGTTCAACCCTCTGCTCAGATTAGGGTCAGCTAGAGCCCACTCAAATTCTAATATCTCCAAGGAGGGAGACTCCTCTCTCTGGGTAAATTGTGCCAGTGCTCACAGTTAAAAAAAGCTTTACTTAAGTTTAAGCAGAATTTCAAATGGATCTCAATTGAAGGTGATGGGTCTCAATACTTTGAGAACAGAATGCATCAGGACACTTGCCTGTTGCCTAAACTCAGGAAAACATTTAGCTATGTGCTTTGCTTTAAACTGATTGTTTGTTTGTTTGTTTTTTTAATTAATAGAAGTTGAACAGAAGATTGTATTTTCAAAAATCTCAATAGATGTCTACCCCTATTTTTAGGTATGTAACATGTTTGAAGGAATCCAGCTTTCACCAACCTTAAAAGCAGAAAAATCTGCCTTTATCCAATGTCATGTAACTTTGACACTTACATGTTAATTTGCTGCAGATTTATTTAGTATGTAGCTGGATAATGTAAGTATGAATCTCCTGTATCCTCAATTGATGGAATTCAAGCATTTAAATCAAGGAGACATCTTCAGAAGGAAATACTCATTTCTGATGTAGGTTTTGGAATATCACTTTGGTAATGCAAATCTGAAAATAAGCAGATTGAAGGTAAAGTTGTGAATATAATTATGGTCACTATAAATAAATCATGAAGAATATTAATTTGAAGCAAAGGATACTTATTTCTGATTTAATTTTAAAATTCCCTATGAGCCATATTCTATACAATTAGTCTTTTAGCTCTGAAAAAATACACAAGAAAATCACTTAGCAAAAATATTTTTTTAAATAGATTTTTTTTTCTTTCTGCTCCACCTCTGTTGCTGACATTCTTTTTCCTTATGCACGTGTGCTTTCCCATTATAGGAAAGAGATTCCAGTTTAGGAAACATAATCCAATCAGGAAACATAAACAGTACTTGTTTACTCATGACCAATGACAACTTCCAAAACATTTCAAATAACTAACGTATATAGTGAAATTTCAGGCAATGCATGGGTAAAATTCTTTGTATCTACAGTAAAACCCTAAGAAATTGTAACCTGTACAAATGCTACTGCGGAAGGGAAGAGACAATACATAGACAATTTACAATACCTCTTACTGAATTTTAAATTTGCCTTCCTTTCTACACAACTCTATCAAAATAGAGGTCACAAAGATTTACACTGTAAAGGAGTGCTTGAAGCATTTGTAGAGTGGCAAAATACAGAATAACTGGAGCAAGGCTTTCCATATCCCAGTCCTACCACCTCTACCTTCCTTTGTTACCCTCCAAGGGTCCATCCAGACTGAGACTGAGATGAACTATTACTGTATGCTATTTGTTTGGTTGCTTGTTTGGCATACAAAAATTCATTCCTTCTCCTCTTCACCATAACTGTGTTCTGAAATCATAAAGTGTAATATTTCACGTCATAGGCTAATATTTGGGGCTTTTCTAAGTAAAGCTCTCTTTTTAGGCTGTCTTTTACAATAACTCAGCCAACAATGTTGCAATTAAGACCATACAAGATACCACAGTTCTTCTGGAAAGACTAGTTTTCTTACTTGAAACTTATCAGTAGAAATGCTTCATCAGTTTAGCAGATCTTTACTCACAATATCTCATAAATTTCAAAGTTAGGTTCTTGCAGAAGGAGCCATAGTGGCAGAGAATGAAGAGTTGTAAGTAGAGTCTATGAAGACTCTAGTACTTGTAAAACCAGAAGCAGAAGTCTCATGCACCACAGACTGCTTGTAGGCCGGAAGGTGCAAATCCTGGGCAGATTCTGACTTTGTGTTGGGTATAAAATACATATATCATTTTTTACCCCTAGTTTCCATGGAAACAAAGATTGAGTGCAAAGCACTTACAAGAGCTAAGGTTCCCAGCCTTGGACGTGCACCAGACTTCCCAGGTTCAGTTCATATTCTCCCCTGCATAGATCTGAGGGGCAATGGCCAAGCTGTGGTCTGTTTTACCTAGATTGCTCTGCAAGCCAGGTTGGATATTGGAAGTTTTTTTTTCTCATTTTTGGAGGCAAAGACACCTACATTGCTCTTGTTTCTTGCTTGAATACACTAGGGAAAGAGATATTTGCCTCACTGGGCCTCCACAGTTCACTTGTACACTAACAGAGTTTGTTCTGTGTGACTTCAATTTACACACTAACTACACTTCATTTTACACACTGAGAGCACTCCTGTGGTCCTGGAGTCAAGAAAAACCTAAAATGTTGAGTAATAAGTAGCAGATTTGGAAGGCAGCATTTTGTTTCTATGGTGAAATGGTGAACGTAAACAGGAAAGAAAAAGTGGAATGAGTACACTGAACAGATTGGCACAAATCTTGGAGTTTCCATACGTAATATCATTCCCCTCTAGAAACTTGTGTGTTACATACTTTACTCAATCTAGCACAAAGCCTAGTCCAGAAGGTGAACTGAAATTGTAAGTGAAGGTTGATTTTAAAAGCCAAAAATCATAACACTAAACCAAAAGCTCTGATCTTAGGACAGCACAGAAGGAAGGCCCTATCCTTAGCAGGCCCCTGCTTTTTCAGGATTCTCTAGTAGCTGTTGAAATAACATTAAAAAAAAAAACAACCAAAATATCTGTTCCTGTGTTTTAATTCTTTTGGGTTTCCCAGAATGGATCACAGAGGGCATCTTATGCCAGTTTTCTGACATTCACTTGGCACAGCAGTAAACTCTCATTGGTTTCTGAATAAAACATGTGCCTATCCTGTAGTTCTCAAACTCTCCACATTATGTCAAGTGCTTCAAATTTAATGGAAAATGTTAACTGCACTCTGCCTGCTTGCCAGGTTTAAGCTAGTTAGGATTTTAAATAATTTTTAATGAATTAGTTATTTATTTATTTTTATTCCAGCTGAACTAACCCCCTTCTCTGAAAGATGGCATTGTTGAAAGTCTGTATGTGGTCAAGGATAACAGGGTGAGTGCCTTATAATAACACAACACAGGAAAAAACACCACCCAAGCCTAAAGGGAAAGAAGATCAGTACAGAGTCGGGGGGGAGAAATGAGGACAGGAACAAAATATCTTGATTTTCTGGTTAATAATGTGCCCATAGATACTAGGTCGGTAGCCAAATATTCAAGTATTACAATTACCAGCTTAACTATTAAAAAAAAAAACCCCAAAAAACCAGCAAGAAGATTTATTTATTGGAGTTATTCTAACTGCAAAGCAGAATGTCCCTCGAGGTCTATTGACCTTTGGCAGCACCTCAGAAATTCAGTTCTTTCACAGCAGGAGTTACTAGACATCACTAATGGAATTATGGAAGCACATGCAGTGATATGACATGAATGCATCCAACTGAGTCAAAGCATAGGACAGACAAGATTTACAATGTTTAATCTATTCTTGCAGATTTCCGAGGTTTTTAAAGCCTTTAGACAGCAAACCCCTTACAAAGGTGTGTGAAACTGGGTATGGTTTGTTGGATTTCTTTGAAGGAAGAATTGCAGGTGGAGTGGGACAGAGTGAATGGCACTTCCTAGGACAATGAGAAGGGGCACTTGACTGATGCTGGCAGCAGTAGCATACAAAGGACAGAAGGTTGGAAGGTCACTTGGATGAAAGACCGTGAAGGGGGTGGGTCATACAAGTTGACAGCATCATTCTTTATGTCAGCAAACAGGCACCTCAGGTAAAGGAAATATATGAACTCAGTGGTTCGCGGCAATGCAATACAACCTTATTGAAAAATTGAGGTGACAGCAGCAAAAGGATTAAATGCTAATTAAATACATGTCAGTTTTGAATTAAGTTCAGTTTGTATGTTTTCTTCCTAAAAAGAAAAGTCATGTAAGCAGAATGGAATGGTTAGGGAATTAACTTCAGAGAGGAACTAACTTCGTTCTGCAAGCTGGAAGGCCATTGCCTAGATTGGTGGCATTCTCTGAAGTTTCTTTTGTCTTTAGACCTGCATAACCATGGTCAGACTTTTCCAGACTCTACTTAAATTCTCTTTCGTATGAATCCATTTGGTTGGACTCTGGAGGAGTCCGTTTCTTCTCCAGTTCTGTGTTTACGTTGTGCAGCACTGCTATTATCCGAGAGGATCAGAAACCCTGGACGGGTCCCCTTATTCCCCACATTACTTACTCTACATTTAAGTTATAAAAACCTTCTCATATATACAGCAGCCTTAGTCAAAGACAATGGAAAAGAGTTAATTCAAATAAATAAATGTTCCAATGTTCAGTAAATGAGTTACATTGTACAGAGTGAATTAGTTTACTTACAGTGCTATATATTAAGAGTAACCTGTGTAAGAATAAAGCCTATTTGTTCTTAAATAAAGTATAAAAACACATTTCCTTAGTTCATGCATCACTGCTGGTTCTGGATAGAACATCAGATTTTCTTGTTGTGGATGATTTCAGGTTTGAATATTTTCTGTCTGTTTCAACAATAAGTAAAAGAATGATTTTACTTGTATGTGTCTTTAATATTCATCTGCCATTTCCTAGAAAATAAAACATCAAAACAGAATGCAAAACAATATAGGTAAAAGTAGTGAGGTTATCCAGAATAGAACACACCCTGGACATTGAAGCACTAACCTAGGAGGAAAAAGATATGGTTTCAGTCTTTTGAATGAATGAAGCAGAGCACCAGACATGAGCCTTCATGTGCTAGAAGGCATTAGGAGCTATTTACTTCTCTGTGAAGTCTCCCTCCTAGTCCATTCTTCCCTTATTTTTATAGAAGTGCCATCCTTTATCTGGGACGTGGTCATAAGGGGAAGATGTTCAGTTAAACTTTTTGTCACTAGTTTAGGTTAAATTGAAGCAAAAACTAAACCCAAGCAAAACTCCCATTTTGTTCCTGGTCCTTTTCCATTGCTACTGACAACTAAAAAAACAAGTCTGCACAATCAAGTCCCCATAGAGCTAAAGATACTCTTCTACAGATAGACATCAAAACAGATTGCTCCCTGCTCAGAGTAAGTGAAAGTAGGCAAAGCATTGTAACTCAGTCGTAATTCCCTTCCTGACCTACTCCCTGGGTATTACAGCAGCGCATAGCCCACTTTCAGGACATATAAATTCACCATATCACCCTTAATAATTGCTATGGGCCTTTGTGATTTGTTCTGTCATTTTATAAATAAGAATAAATCCACAGTGCTTTGATAACTGAATCAATGTAGTGTGCATGATAACCTCTTGGTACGGCTTCAGCCCCACACAGTGCTGCAGTATTTCTCTTTCCTTCCTGTGAATGTATAAAATACTGCAGAGGGTGCTGGCTTCCAGCAAGAATAAAGGTCATTTGAACCCTAAAAGGCACTTTTGGAAAGAAGTATATTTGAAACATTTAATGTGAAGAGCGATACCAGTACAATGAGGATTTTTAGTAAATTTCAAGGGATGTAAAACTAAAGTTATCTCCTTGGACATTTTCAGTTTCACATAGAAGCTTCCTTCCACACCAGTGTAAATTTTGTGGTTTTCTTCAGTAAGTGTTTGGATTTAAAAAACTGCACCAAATAAATGTTTTCTAACAGACAGGTGTCAGCAAATTACTAGAGGGTCCACTGGCTACTGGTTCTTCTCTCATTGATACTCATTTTTTTAACAATGATTTAAAAAATATAGATACATTGATGGTAAATTTTGCAGGTGACTCCTGGAAAATAAGAAAGGAGGGAGAAGGGGCTGGTGTTTTTGAATGCCATGATCCAGTCAGATATATTTCACTACAATTGAATACAATAGAATAGATCTTAAAAAAATGAACAATTCAACTATTTTTATAGAATGAATGTCTCAAAAAAGTCCCTCACAAATGACTTACAAGTCATTGTATAGTTAGCTGCCTCAGTGTGAACTCTTCCTGCAATGTCTTGCTAAATGAGCAAATAAATTCTTTACAGTGTTATGAAGAGGAGTGGTATCAAATAAAAGTAGGAATGTATTTATGCCTCTGTACACAGCACTGGTGAAAACCAGTGCTAGAATGCATTTCTGGAATGGCCCCAGGAAAACATTAAACACTGAGAAAGCACAGAAGAGAAGCCTGTGATTATAAAACAAATCTGGTATGTCAGGCTGATCAGGCTCAAATATTTTTTTTATTTAAGAGGCTGAAACATGACACAATCACAGTGTATAGTTATTTGCACATGAAAAAGACATTACAGGAAAGAAACACTTAACAAGGCTCAATGGCTGCAGGAAAAAAAAAATAGGAGAAATCCAACAAGTATCACAACAGTCTACTGTAGGGAGTGGTAAATTCAGCTGTGTGGCATCTTCAGGACAAGGTCATATATCTTACTAAAAGACATGTCATCAACAAGCTTTCACAACACTCTCCAAGTCTCTGCAATCTGCTACTAGACAAGCATCTGTAACTTTAACATTTATAGAATGTTTATATTTAATAGACTGGTTCAACTTGCCAATTCCTCTAAGCAAGAAGGATCTATAAAAGTATAAATATCAGTTGGTTGAAAACTATTTAAGAGAAGAGCATTCATTTTTCCCCATATTGAGGTTCCTTGTGAAACTTTCTGAAGGAAGTTTCACAAGGAGGACTTGAACCCTAAGCAGTACTTACACTACCTAGACAGACAGAACACATAAGCTGTATGAAAAAATATTAGTTATACTGCAGAAAAAGAAGAATTGCTTTTTTTAAAATTGCCTTGAGGGTTGGTTGTGTTATTACTGTTCACCTGCTCTTCGGTGTGCAGTCTGCTCTACTTCCCAGAAGCAGCATCTTTGGAAAAAGGTTGCTCCTCAGGTAACGAGTCAAACTCCCTGATAACAGTTACCATTTAATCTGCAGCCACATACCATTTCAGATCATTCACATTGTTCTCTAAAGGAAGATTCTGTGTGCACTATGCAACCCAAAAAATCCACTCCAGTATTCCCTGTTCCCTCCTCCACAGCTTGCTAGCTGCATTTCCCAGCACTGAGGTTCCCCCAGCTTCAGGGCTTCAGCTTTTCCTCAGCCCTGGACCTGGCAACTGCCCTCACCTGCCATATTTAAGTCCTCTTGCAGTCAACAAACAAGATTATTTTTTTCCTTACTTTTTCTTTTTTAAGAGATTTCTCAGAGCACAGCCAACAGACAGGGAAACAATCTGAATGCAGGTAGACAGAGTTCAGTGAGCATGTGTGTGAGGGATCTCAGTGCTGATCCGTGTAGGGCCACTGTGGGAAATTGCGAGCTGCACACAGCTGTGAGGATGCCACCTTGGAGAGGGGAGCTAGGAGGGCTGTTATCTCAGAGAGGGGAGCTAGGAGGGCTGTTACTGAGCAGGATGTTGCTGCTGTCCGGGAGCCACTGTTAGACAGCAGGGCCCGTACTTGGCAGGCCTTGCTGCAGCGCTGGCCACGCGTGCACCAACACCTGGTCAGTGCTCTGCCACTGAATCTGCT
>WHYT01013004.1:0-29229 GCA_009806455.1 Tetrax tetrax
TTTTTTTTTTTTTTTTTTTTTTTTTTTTAAATTATTTCCCCCTTCTTAAATACCTTATCACAGAGGTGTTATCACTATCACCAATTAACTTGGTCCTGGCCAGCGGCAGGTCCACCCTAGACCCAGCCACTGGCCAAAGAGTCCACTGGACAAAGGGGAAACTCCTAGCAGCTTCTCGCAGAAGCTGCCCCTGTAGCCCCGCCACTACACAAAACCAGCACACTAATGAGTTACAAAGTGAACCCTAGTTGATCTGATTCTTTCAGCTGTGTCATCAGACTAAGCAGGTTCAAGTCCACCTAGGACCGCATTAATTTTCACTGTTCTGACATATCCACTCTCAAGCCAGCACAGTGTACTGCTGAAAACTTGGTCTCCAAAGCACAAGACTGGCTCCAATACCCTGATTATGAATAAAGTCTCAAAATCAAGGTCCAACAGTAAGAGAAAAATCAGACTGAAGTCCTAACCACTGGTCATCAGTTACTACTCTTATTTTCCTGCTGGCCTATCTGAAATCTCAGGCAGCAGTAGTTACTAAGTCCAGATATATTGTAAAAAGGAACAGAAGACAATTAGGTGTTGTTAAAGAATTAAGAAACCTCCACAAATTTTACTGTTTTCTTAAGCTCAGGTATTTCCTTTTAAATAAATTCATTTTGTTTTGACAGATTTATGGGACAGCTAGACAAGAAAGTATTCTGCATGTTCTTTCTTCCACAATGAAAACTACCCTGCAAGTCTTCATTGTTTACCCAAACTGCTATTATCAAATACCACCTTTTACAGTGAGCTTGTAAGAAAATGCTATTCCCTTAAAGACAATGCAGATATGTAACAAACCTATTAGAGCACAAGGATTAGTAAGCATTGTAATATGATACGATATGATTGTTAAGCTTCACCAAACAAAGCTACATGATTTTTCTTTTCTCAAAAAAAGTACGTGCTGCTCTGAAGAAGTTTTCTTTTACATTATGTAAATTAAATGCAAACTGCTTTATGTATTATTGACTTTTCACTTTTACAGAAAATATTAACTTGACTTTGAGGCTTGAAAGCTTTGAAGCAAGACTCAGATTTTTAATGAACATCTTCCATTTCAGTAAGTACTGAAATTACATAACGATTTCTTCAAGAGAAAACAATGAAGTCTCATACTGCAGTTTTCATTGTGGATGAAAGGTATCCCTCCATTAGTCATACATCCCACAAGCAAATTAAGATGTCCTTTGATGCCTTTGCTAAAAACAGTCAATTAGCCAGAAAGAAACAAAGGCTATTTCTCTTCTGAAGAAGGTAGAGGTTGTAGAGATTTATGCCAGTATGAAGTACTTGTGCCAAAATTTAATCAGATTGTCAATCTGATTGAGATAGCATGGAACCCAATTAAACGGAGACCTGAGAATTTGCTCAACATTTATCACTTACATAAAGTCAGCCAGAAATGTGGATATTATACCTTCTCAGCAGCAAATCACAATATAAATCTCACTGATCATTATAAGAAACAATAAAAAACCAAGGACTGATACCCCCAAAAGCACTCCTTTGCTGCCAAATTGGTCTGGAACATTGTATCAGTTTTCCAATGTATTCAAAGCACAGAATAGGATATAAAATGCAATTAAGAAAAATTCAGTAAGTGTCAAATAAAACACCTAAATCAGAATTTATTAAGCAAAAACTCTTTAGCAAAAGTCCTGAAAGCATTGCTAAAATTAGATAAGCAATACAAGAGATATAATGGAATAACTTGAAGAGACATTGTCAAAAAATTGAACCTCATTTCAGAAAGGAATATGTTCTGCCTAGCAAATCTTGAAAATGTGTATTTTTCAGAAAAATCATAGCACTCTAGATTCTAACAATTCTGACCAAAAAAGCCTCATTGCATATTAGTCAAATACTACAATGTTAAAATAATTTAGATCGCTACATTCTCTGAAATACTAGTAAAAACTCAGATGGCCCAAAATAAGCTTTATTACTCTAATCATATTGGTCTAAGAAAAACAAAATAGAATTTTGAGAACACTTCCTTCTGCCTCTACTTTGTTATTTTTATTTTTCTATGTTTAGGATGAAAAATCTTCCTGGAATACTATTCCTGGTGGAGAGTGGGGAGAGCTGCGGAAGGGAGGAGAATAAATTGCATTTTTATTAAAATGATGAACAGTTTCTCCAATTTAATTACTTAATTGCTCATTCATTGACATCAAAACTGCAACTAAATTTATACTATGCCTTTTCCCCTTATACAGATAATCTTAAATATGATCAAGCATAGAACACGTATAGCCCTTATGCCTAGCACTGACTGACAGAAGGGTTCAGTTCCTATGAAAAACAAACATCAGCTTGAACTCCCTCTCAGAACTCTACCAAAATAAACTACACTCCGCAGGCTCTCAGAAAAGATGGAAATCTCACAGATCTACAGAAGAGGAAGACAAAACATGAAGGAGCTTGGGAACATGAGTAGCTGACAGGAAGCAAGCCCAGTAGCTGCAAGGTCCTGGCCTAGACTTCTCTCAGCTCTCTGGGACTACTAAGTTACAGCTACTGTCTGACACCCAACTTACAGTGCATCATCCCAGCATGGATGAGTTCAGCTGCTGAGAAAGCTGGTCACCTTCTTAAGAAGGTTATGCATATCAAAAGTCTACCTTTCCATTAGAGTGATTACAGCTCCCTTCAAGGAACCTTCTCCAGCATCCTCTGGTGTTTTCAGTAGTCTCCACTAATTTATGTTACTTACCTCAGCTGGTCAGCATCACAAGGTGTTCTCTTGGCACTGCCACCTGATAGACTGGCCATTCTCCCTGGTACTAGCCAATGACTGGCTGATCTTCTGTCAGGTCCTCTTTCAAAGCAACTCTTTTTAGAGAGGAATCTGTGGCCTGTGTAGCCCTCAGTGAATCAGAGGTTTTCCTCAAAGGAAAACCACTACACAAGCCTTTCCTTTCCTTCTCGCCTTCTGCAGGAGCTGAGACTTCTGCAGGATTTCTTCTCCCCAGCAATGAAAACTACAGCTGCCGAGGATGCCTCATGACTTTGTATATGGTCTCCTTCTCCTTCCATCAGCAAGCACAAATTACTTCCAGCCAACATTGTTTTCCCTCAGCATTACTTTAATCTTCTGGTATTTCTGAATAAAAGTAATATGAAAAGTCCTCACTGACATACAAAGAAGATCATACTCATCTAGTGCCCCTCC
The DNA here is from genome assembly GCA_009806455.1 of Tetrax tetrax. Lineage (NCBI taxonomy): Eukaryota > Metazoa > Chordata > Aves > Otidiformes > Otididae > Tetrax > Tetrax tetrax. The sequence continues at coordinate 3,221 of WHYT01013004.1, forward strand.
TTCTCCAGGGGCTGAAAGCAGAATGGCCTTTCTGAGAGAGTTTCTGGCTAGCCAGTATTCTCAGAAAGTGGAGGGTTGCTTTTCTGTCAGTTCAGAAGGGAACTCAGCTGAGATTATTGCTTTAAGTCATGAAATGCACACAAGAACATTTAGACAGACATTCAAGCAAAGCAATTTGTAGCTGACCTAAAGTGCCTAAACAGAAGCACAGGGTAAAGTTATAGACAATGAAGAAAAGGAGTTGTCTCCAGGAGATCAAGCAAAGGATGTAAACTATGAGCTATTTGGCGTCTGGAGGTATTTACTCTTTGTGGGAACAGGGAGTGTAGTACAGCTGCCTGATATTAAAGAATTTGAGCTATGTCCTTGAGCACCACTTGCTCAATAACAAAAAACAGCAATGAGAACAAGATAAAGAAATACCAAAGGCAAAAATGGTAAAGACAACTAAAAGCCTATACCCAATCCAAATGAAGCTTAAGGCGCATGAACAGGATATTACTACCAAGCCAATTAGATGTTTAGGTGCGTGCACTTCGAGTGTAACTTAGAAAAGTTATAAAAGACTTAGGCTGACTGAGAATAGGGGTCTCCGGAATACCACCCACTGAATCCGTGCCCTTACTACAACAACTCTTCTCCCTGGACTATATATAAATCTGAAGCTCAACAGCTCTGCAAGACATGTAAAGGACATGTACAACAGGTTGTGGACCTGTTGGAGAGGGTCCAGAGGAGGCTCACGAAGATGATCAGAGGGCTGGAGCACCTCTCCTATGAGGACAGGCTGAGAGAGTTGGGGCTGTTCAGCCTGGAGAAGAGGAGGCTCCGGGGAGACCTGATAGCGGTCTTCCAGTACCTAAAGGGGGCCTACAGGAAAGACGGGGAGAAGCTCTTTAGCAGGGCCTGTTGCAGTAGGACAAGGGGTAATGGTTTTAAACCAGAAGAAGGTAGACTTAGATTTGACATAAGGAAGAAATTTTTTACAGTGATGGTGGTGGAACATTGGCACAGGTTGCCCAGAGAGGTGGTGGATGCCCCATCCCTGGAAACGTTCAAGGCCAGGCTGGACGGGGCCCTGAGCAACCTGATCTGGTTGGAGATGTCCCTGCTCCTTGCAGGGGGGTTGGACTAGATGACCTTTGAAGGTCCCTTCCAACTATAACCATTCTATGATTCTATCAACAGCAGCAATCCATGCAGTCTGCTGTCCATATTATGTGATACGTTTGCAGCAGATGGTTGTACAGTTCCCCAGATAGATGTGAGCTGGGTTTGTGCATAGTAATGATACCAGTGTTTCCCCTGAAACATGGACTGTTTTAGTGATTATATACCAGGAAGTAAGTCCTGGGAAGGCAGAAAACCAAGATGAACTCCATTATTAAGATTTCCAATGTTTAACTTAAACCTTTAGTTTAATTTACTTAAAGTGTATGCAGTCTCTAGGGCTGACAGAAGAGTACAGGAAAGTTTAAATTTCTAACTGGCATGATGAAGACTCAAACTAAATATATAGCAGTTCAACAAATCTGGGCAGTTTTTCCTTTCAGGGTCACTCTTGAAATCCTAGTGTGCAAGGGATGACAACTTTTGTAACCTGTGCTACCAACAACTTGTTTAATCTTCATGATGACAGAAAATTACTTTCCTTACTCTTCGACAAATGCACAGCAAAGAGACTCTCTTTTTTTTTGTCAACTCCCTTTTATGTTTTTGACTGTAAATTCATAGAATCATAGAATAGTTTGGGTTGGAAGGGACCTTTAAAGGTCATCTAGCGCAGCCCCCCTGCAAGGAGCAGGGCCATCTCCAACCAGATCAGGTTGCTTAGAGCCCCGTCCAGCCTGGCCTTGATTGGGATGTCTTACATGTGGGAACAGGATCATTGACAACGACGGTGGCATACTCTCCCTGGCTAGATCTTCAGTATTGCACAACAGTAACGCAGCAGATTGAATAGGTGTAACATACAGACTTGGACCCAAGAAAAAAAGACAAGGGAATTACACTGAAACTCACTTCTTTAAATAGAAAAGGATGCTGGAAGAAATCAGGATACTCTTCAATGGCTTCCAATTTGTTTCTGATGCCAACTCAAGGTCATTAGACAACAAAAATGAGAATAAAAGTTCCACAAAATCAGTGAAGTGAGCAAATTAATGAAATAGGGTTGGCAAACAATCTCTTGCTTTCATCTTCAGGGAAAAGACAACAACAAGATTTTTCTCTTGTCTACTGGCTTGTGAAATCACTATTTCTTATTTGTAGTACTTCACTTGTTCTCCATTAATTTCTCTGAAGGTAGAGTAAAAATTGAGTTGTAATACCAAGCATAGTGACAGTGATGGGCAACACAGACCACAACAACAGCCGCTCAGTTTCTTAGCAATAAAAGAAAGTCAAAAAACCAAAGGATGGAAGAGGGAAATAATGTTCTCAAAAGAGAAAGTTTTTTATTTATTTCTTGAATTGGTTTTGTAGCAGCTGCATTAAAAAAACCCAAACACCAAAGGGTAGAGTTTCTCTCATCCTTTCACCTAGTACTGAAGCTATAAATTGAAAACACAGTTTTTGCTTCCCAATCTCATAGTTTCAAAAAAGTAAATTTGGACTTAGTTGACAGATGAAAGGTTGAAACTTGTCTTTTGCTAAACAGCTTAAATTTAGATAACTGTTAGAAAAGGAAATAAAAGATATGCTAGTATTTCAGCCCCTGTTTGCTGCAACATACACAAATCCGTGTTTATAGCATACATTCTTACTAAAATTAGTTTAAAACCTATTTTATATCAATATTGATCAAGCTATTTTGAATGACTGTACTACTAGGATAACACTGAAATATAGAAATTGACTTCAAAGTTTAAAATATTGCATTTTAACATGTGTAATTTTTTTTCCTGTGTACACACTTTTTTCTTAGCAGCTTCCATCAATTAAAATCATGTAGACTTATTGGAGACCAGCTGTTCCCATTTGTTATGCTTCAGTAGACAGGGACTCTGTGATTAACGGTCCTTGTTTTTCTCCGATCTGTAGCCTCTCTTCTCTTCCTGCTCATGTACTGTTTAATGAGATAATCTCAACACTGACATTACTAGCTCTATTTCTGATTTACTGGAATAAAGCCCAGAGCTTATTGTGACAGAAGGAAAAGTATCCTAAATCACTGCATTGGACTCTTCTTGAAGCTGCCATGTGCCTGGGGTGGCATGGTTTCCAAGAACCAAACGACCTCCTGCAACAGAATGGGTGCATATTCTGCACTACTTTAATATATGGCTAAAAATCTAATGTAACAAAGGCCAGAGGACAGACGAGTACAGGACTGTGAAAGATGTCTCAAAATTCTAATTTGAAAACTTTAAAAATGAAGACCACAGAATTCCTGTGATGATACTACAACTGTAGCAACTACAACTGTAGCAACCTGAAAATTCCTGCTGATAATGTCGACGTTTATGCTGTCTGAACTTGTTTAAATTTTAAAAGACATCTTTTTTTAGCTCTAATAGGAGTATGTAGGTTACGAAGCAGATTATGCATCTTTCTATTACAGCATTGGACTTCTCATTCGTTATGACTCAGGCCGCAAAACACGGTTGTTCAACATACGCCTGTGTGTATGTATTGTAAATTTTGCTATCCAAACCTGGCTTTAGAGCCGTTTGGCAACACAGCTGCTACATGAAAAAAACCATAACATGTTACTCTGTGTTTTCTCTAAAAAAGTGGCAATCTATTGACAAGTATGATTTGTTTTCTACAAAGCATTAGAAAAAACAAGCACACTGCTCAGTGTATGATCTGAAGTTTTGCAGCATATAGCAATGTTATGTCTACTGAGAAGAGCAAAAGGATTTTTTTTTTTCTGAGGAAAGAAAGCAACACACCAGTTACTCAAGCAGATAATCTGAGGTGGCCAAGTGACATAAAAGATTAAATAATTCAGAACATGTTTTTCTTCCCTATTGAAGTAAACCTAAAACTTCACAAAGATGCTTTGCAAAATGGAACTTTAAAGAGATTACTGTTTTCTCACAGAAATAACAGAAGGAAGTACACCCAGAGTAACACAGAGGAAGAGATAAACTGGAAAAGAGGGTTTGTCAAGCCAGAGAGCTCTCTGGTCCCTGTAACTTTGTGAAGTCTTCAGGTAGTTGTGCGAGCTATGCACTTTTCTCCAGCAGTTCTATGGGTCATGATGTTTTCATAAATGTGTGTGTCTGTATGGACACGTACACACACACACCATATATATACATTCACACACATGCATATACATATAGCAAATTCATAAAGTTATTTCATTAACTGTTATAAGTAAATTTATCTTTTCAAACTTTTTAACTATGTTGCATTCGTAGCCACAACATTTGGCCTACTACCAGCTAGAAACAGCGATTTTAGTGTTTCAGAGTTGAGAAAAAATCTTGCTTAGAAACCTTCACTTAATATGCTTCCCACAGTCTCAGATCAAGACCCAAGACTCTCTTATGTATTCATCAAAATATTTTACGTAAAAAGCTTTAAATAAAGTAATAAGTCAACTGAACAGCTCAGGAGTGGCTTGGGGGAAGTAGAGGCTATCTGGTATAGTTTTAGCAATAGGGGGAAAGTAGAAGTCGGTTGGTTGTAAGCCATCTTTCATAATACATATATAGCGTATCAGGCATTTTCTGTTAACCTGCTTTTAATGCACCAATGTGAGGAAAACGTGAATTGATTTGCAATAGATCGATAACCATGAAATAGAAAAATACTTGCCAAATTATCCATCATACTTTGTCAGGTGTTTTCTTAAGTCCTGGATACAGGCTTTTAAAATGAAGAGACATATGTAAACATATTAACTATATTTGCTGTTTTGAGACTTTTATGAGTAGTTACCACAAATCAAATCACTATACACTGTGCTAACATTATTGCATATTTTAAAGTCTCATTATAAAAATAGAACCTTTATGTACAGAGCTGTGCAAAAATAGACCTTAAATATCTTAGCTCTATTTGCCTTCAGGGAAGTTGTTTAGCAAACAGGTAGAAAAGCAGACACTGTGGTTTAATGCAGTTAAGAACATTTTGAATTGAAATTAAACTGAAAAGAGTAAAAATGTCAGGATCTTGGTGGACTAAAAATTACTTTGAAGAAAGAATGTGAAAGTTTACCATTGAAAAAAGAACAGAGATTCTTTAAATTCAAGGTTGGATCTGGATATAAACAGAGATATTGTTAATATTCAAAAATGAAAAAAAAGACCAGGACTTCTGTAATTAGAAGATTGTTTATTGCACCATGTACAGATTAGAAAACAAGTATTTCTAATAACTGTAGGGTTCAGATAGTCCCGGAAATGGCAATCAACAGATTTATCTACTAAACAGTTAATGAATCAATAAAAGGTGATGTTAGTTTAAGTAAAATCTATCCTGGTGTAATTTAAGCATAGAGAAGCCATACTAGTTTAAAACTAGCCAGTTTACATTCCTGTAGTACCTCCTCCACAGTGGGACCAACTCAGATTGCGTTACTTAGTAAGCATAAAAAAAATTAAAACTGATAGAAATAAAGTTAAGCCATGTTGTCCTCTATGCTGTTGTGATCATGATGTATTACTACTTGCTCAAATATCCTTAAAAATACACAGTAACTAAGGTTTTGAGTTTCAAAAGGACAAATTTTGAGGAGTTATGGTAAAATAGAGAAGGTAAATTTACCAAAGGTAGGCTGCTACAAAATACTCCAATTGTAGGAGATGTAGCATATATCAAATTTAAATACAATATTTATTAAAAAATCACTATAAAATTCTATTTTTAACGTCTATTTTCCACTTGATTTTACTGAAGAAGAAATATTTTACTGCATATTTGAGGGATTCTCGAGGATTAGTTTTACAGCTGATCTTGTAATTTCATAAGTAATCTTGGTACTAATACTAATGAAACCTCTTAGGGACACAGTATTAGAGAGGAAGGACAATTTGCATAAGTAGAGTACAAGAAATAGAATGACATTTAAAACGCAAAAGGCAAGGCCTCAAAATTCAAAGAATAAGAACTTCCACTTTAGGGTTGTAACTCATGATACAGAAGTGATGGAAAAAGATCATTTCAATTTTGCTTCTCCTGCTTTGCCTCCACGCTTAAAGGATTGCACTGAAAAGAAGCACATTCCCTGCTAGTTAGATATACATCAGTGCAGAAGTGTAATGAATGCATTAGTCAATCACAGCAAGATCACAAGTATGGATAAGACGAAGCCATGTAAAAGGAAGATGTTTTTATGGCATGCATCAGTAAATATATTCCTGCAGAGATTACAAAAGAAAATGGTAACATCAATGTCCACAGCACAGATGAGACCCAACCTAGAATGTTTCCTTGTCTAATCACCTGCTCAGCAAGAACTGATATGAGAAGAAAGGCAAACGAAAAGGTAATTAAGACAAAAATTTACAAAGGAAAACACAACATCTTGATTTTTATAGTGAAGAAAAGAAAAAAAAATGCAGGTTGTGAACAGCTATCAATGAAACTGCAAAGAAGAGACCCCATCCATAGATGGGGTCTGCATAGCCTGATGACTGGAGGTCTGTTTGATGATGCACACAACTCGGGCTTCCTAGCACTCACAGGGATGTAATATTATCCATACCATTCTCTTATTCTTTGTAGTGCTAGCTCTAATAAACAGCATTTTGGATGATACCTTACAGAGTTTGAATGCCTTTCTTACTGGGATCATAAGGGACCAGCAACTCTCGAGGCAAACCACAGTCAGCTTGTTCATTATACAAAAGGAGGTCTGCAGCTGCAGTGAACTAGACTGAGGAGGTCCCTTCAGCTACAATCCACTAGAAGGCCCACATATTTAAGATCTATTGAAAAGAAAATCCCAGGGATTATGTGAATTTCCATTCTACTTCAGTGGAATTGCATAATCTCGTAAATCTATCAAATCAAAACTGCTGATTCTTGGTATCAACAAGCTAATCTATGTTCTGTATTTTTGTTCTTCATTGATTGTTTAGCTAATATGTGTTAAAGAAAAAAAAATACAAAATGTTTGTGCGAGAGTCTTTTTATGACCACGACATTCATCATTTCAACTGTGTTGCATATCACCTTTCCAGGATGACCTTATGGCTCTCATTGATCCTACAGGTCAAGTGTACTAGAAAATTTTCCATAATATGATGTAAAATAATTTTGTAATTTTTTTTTTTTTTTTAACAGAGAATGTAGAGGTGTGTGGTAAGTATGAACATGATTTGAATCTGTCTCACTGGAGAAACTTTGTATCCAGTTTTTTATGTTTCTGACATTTGACAAAGTTCACTTTCCTGCCATGCAGCACTAAGGCACAGGCTTACAGATCAGGGGTGTTCTTTATGAGCTTCAGGAATCTTTCCAAGCTCAATAATTGCATGCAAACAACATTAATTGGTTATTGAAATCCCTGAGCATCATTCTTTCAAAAGTGACAAACACTGATGCAAGACCATGCCACATACATTTATTATTTCTCTCATGTGCTTGAGGTGTGTGCTGTCTTCACGCTTGGCAATACACACTTTGTAAGACAACAACAACAACAAAAATCTGCATAAGGAAGTTTTGTAAAAACTTCTACAAGATGTGTAAGCGAATGCCAATCAATAGCATGGCTTCTGTCGCTTTCCTCAGTTTTTTCCATCATCAGCCTGAGAAAATTTAAATCCTTTCCACAAACTGTCTCTCATTGTAAAAGGAAGACAGGATTGTATGGCGAAATATTGCTTTGTATTTGAATTCTGTGGTTCTTTTGAGCACCTAAATGCAGCACCACACGATGTAATCAGAATTTGTTTTGTGCTACAGCGTGGCTGTGCAACTGCACTGAGCCTATTAACTACTTTCATGCTTGATAATAGATCTCTGACTAATTTGAAAGTATATAAACATTACAGAGTTTGCAGTTATACAATATTAACCAGGAGGCTTGTTTATGAGCAGGCAAAAGCTATCACAGGAATTCAGTTCCTTGAATAGCCAATAAAACAGATATCTAAGTTTAGTAACTCACAAGTCCCTGCCACGCAAGTAAACAGACACAGGTACTGCTGAGAACGCACAGCCAGTCACCAGTATTCGTTCAATAGCCTCTTGCTGTCATTTTGATGAGGTAAACTCTTAACAACACAGGACACAAAATCCTGCAAAGATATAGCAAGACAGATAGACCAAGATACAGTTGTTTTCCGGAAAGAATATAGACTAACACACTAAAGTCACCAGATACAAAAATATCTGGTTTTCTCTTTGCTTCCAAGCATTGCAGTAACACCCTCAAACACCTTGTGCAAATACTGCAAAATCTCAGATGTCAGTGTCCTGGTTTTGACAAGGATGGAGTTAATTTTCTTCTCAGTAGCCAGTGTGTTTTGGATTTGGCATGTGAAGAATGTTGATAAACACACTGATACTAGGAGTTTTTGCTAATGAGACCACTGACACTGTCAGGTTTTCCAGGTTTCACTAATGTGCAGATGCAGGAAGCTGGGAGTTGTATAGACAGTACAGTTGACCCAAACTGGACTAAGAGAGTATTCCATGCCATAAATGCCATGCTCTGTATACAAGTGGGGCTTGATTGGGGAGGGGTGTGGGCATCCCTTTCTCGCTGCCTTTCACTCCTTTGCGTGTTGCTTAGTTTCTTTTCGATGGCTGCTCGGGACAGGCTGTATTGGTCACTGGTACTTTGGGTAGTGAGAAATTGTGCATTGTTAATTTAGTATATTTTAGTGTCCTTATATTTTGTTATTTTTGTCATTTTCCTTTGCTATTCTAGTAAACTGTCTTCATCTCAACCCATGAGTTTTCCTTTCTTCCCAATTCTCTTCCCCATCCCGCTCAGGAGGAGGAGGCTGAGCAAGAAATTGTGGTGACTAGGGCTAAACCACAACAAAGAGTCAAGCTTCTAATTAACAGTAAGATACATTAACAGTAAGATCATTGCTCTAAAGGTCACTTACTTAAAAGTCTCCTCTTCCTGTGTGCTAACATACCCTTAACACTGAAGAAAGTGTTATAGATCAGAACCCCAAAGCCAGTTATACAGATTTTGTTGCCTGGTGATTCCCCTGCAGAAGGGCACTTATAGGATTGTTATGGCATCAGTGCCTAGTGCATGCAGCTGGACCTAAAGCCCCACAGAACTTGTACACTGTGTTCATGTGTGCCGAGTGGAAGTCAGCGGGTAAACTATTGTAGTGTTGTCAGCTCAGTTCTAACATGCCAATCGGCACTGGCTAAAAGAAGAGAAAGAGGAGGGCTATCCCCCGTTGTCAGTCAACACAACTGAACTAGCTCAGCTTCAAAATAACAGGAGATGAACCATGTTTGTATGTGAAGCTAATGCACATAGGCCTAAAGGACCCAAATTTCACACCGTGATCTTTGCTGGTTTTTTCCATCCCAGTTGCACTAATCTTAAGCAGAAAAACTATGTAAACTGTTGTATATTTAAAGCTGTATTTTCTGAAGTCTGCTATGACTATATTTAAAGAAATTAAGGCCTATAATAGTCTTCAGTGGTTTAGCTTAATCCTAATGTTCTTTGCAGCAGATAGAAAGTGTCTCATTCCAGTTGCTGAGTTATTTAATTTGCCTAAAATGTTTACTATAGATGAATCTGGCATCTCCTATGACATGAAAGAAGGAAAAGGAGGGACTAACATAAGGAATACCACCATAATGTCATCCTTCAAAAGCACTAAAGAGATTTGTATGGAGCATTTCCAGATGTTAAAAACTTTTTACCTGTGTTTCCTATTTGTAAATGGAACAGCAAATCATGTATTATCAACCATATGCCACTGTCAAGCAAGCAATCATGTTATCATTATTGCTCCTGGTATGGGGCCGAGCACTGAAACACATTGCTAACATTTATATTTTCTTGAAGGTTCTTAATGCATTGTATTATATTCCAATTGGGAAAACAGAAATTTAAGATGATGATGTTATATTTTTATACAAGGCAAAAACATACAATTTGTTAAAAAGTCCTAGGCATTACACTGTAGAACAAAAATATCAGTTTGCCATTATGTCTTCTTCTTTAATGTTCCTTGTATGCTTGTTCCAAAGAGACACTTAGTAAAGGAGCAGTGAATTATCAGAGACAAGTCAATGCTGTTACCATTGCATCAGCACATCCTGGAATTATTTGAGCAGTGCTACAATATTCCAGGAGATAGTTTGTCACCAAGAACATACCATATAAAATCCCTCACAAAAGGCAAATTAGTTTAACAATAGGTCAGAAGAAGAAAAAAATAAATCTGGAAAGGTTGCTAACTATGACTTAATGGCTACGAAGTGCATTTTGTTAGTGAACTATTATTCATAAGCCATTCAGTGACTTAATACTGAGTGCTACCTGATAAGGGAAAGATAACCAGTGTGCTGCAAATCTATAAATAAGAGTTCTTTTCTCTCTACATCTATGTTGTTACCAACACTGGAAGAAAACAACAAACATGTTTTTGACTTTTGTGAGAGGGAATGTATGTATGTATACACTTGGGGAAATTTGACTCATGCAGTTGCATAAACATATACATAAACACTACTAAAAGCAGATTTTAGTCCATTATCCTGCAATCTTAACTGTCAAGAAACAGGAGAAAATTGCAAATTAAGCAGTTCAACAATATGAAGACTGGTGCACTAAGTAATAGCCAAAGATTTAAGTCACATTCATGCATCAAACAGAATCTAACAGCTGTATTGTTCATACATCAAATGTTTTAAAAACTCACAATAAACTGATTCTACATGAAAGTGAATTAGTTGAAGTCAAATTAATCAAGAATCTGGACTAATACAATGATCTTCCTCATCACAAGCAGATAAAATACTAGAATGTTAAGTAAAAGTGCATTATATTATATCACATCATGAAGTAAACCTGCCAATTGTTCAGAAAAAAAATAAATCTAAATCAAACAAGATATCAAGGAGACAAATATACTGTATGAATACAGTTACAATTTTTATAAATCCTCAAGAGAGACGCAGAAATAGGAAAATCTGAAGTAGCAACATGTTCTGTTTTCATAGGTAAACTGCACCTCAATAATTATGTGTTTGGTTCTAAAAGCTGTCTAAACATAGACCAAAATTAAATTATAAATTATGTTCTTGTAAGAACTAGCCTTTGACTGTCTAAACACTTCCCTGTATGGCCTTTTTCAATACCTAACTGTTTTCTGAAAATATGTATCAGTATTTTAAAACCTATTCTCTATCAGCAAATATTTCTCCCCATTTAAGAAACATCAAAATGAGCTCATTCATTGAGTCACAAACTTAAAACAAAACAAAAGAAAGAATCTTTCTCTCTTCAGTATGAATCTTACTTCCCCCTGGAAGCGGATAGGAAAGGATTAAATTTTTTTTTTTAATTGTTCCAACGGTGAAGATGACATTAATTTCTGGAAGACAGACCTTTGAATTTCTTGAAGAAAATAAATTTTGATCTTATTGCTTTATCAGCCTCACAAATTCCTCTTTCATCCATTTTTCCATGCATACCTTATAGCTAAGGCAACCATTGTTTGCTGTTTCTCTGAGCGTCACATAATTCATAACTTCTGTGCTCTAACACAAAAAACATATTCAGAAAAAAAAAGGAAGCTCCCTTTTATACTTTTAAAAATTAGGTTTTCTTTCTCATTATCCTACTCTGATTTGATTGCTAACTAATTTCCCCAAATCATGCCCATGATGGTAATTCCTGTGTGATTTCTCCCTGTCCTTATCTTGACCCATGACCCCTTCTTCTCTTGCCTGTCCAGTTGAGGAGGGGCAGTAATAGAGATTATGTTTTCAAATTTAAAAAAAATCCATCCTAAAGATGAAGTACAGAATAAATGTACTGCTCACGGACTCACAAAAAAACATCTACTGCATTTATGTGCTGAACCTTGTTCTTCTGACTACTGACCTAATTCCTTAATAGAAACATGGAACTTTTTCTTAATATTAATGAAAGGGTAGCATTCAAGTGCGATAATATTGTAGCAGATTTTACTTGTCTGACTACATACAGATTAAAGTGCTCAGCTTTTATTTGAGTTTGAAAATCACATCCTCTCATTTAATCTATTTTCAGCAGGGATTTCTACAATTTGGTACTGCTAAAGTGAAATTTAGTAAAACAACTTCTGATTCATGTGATGTTTACCATAGCTTCCCAAATTCACAATTATTTCTGCTAAACTTGCAGTATTTTACAAAAATAAAACTCTTTCAGGGTAGAGAAAAGAATTTTTTCCCTAATACAGCCACCTGAGCTACACCAGTTAATACTAAACAACAGATCAGCCTAAAGGATCACGGTGCTTGTGTCTGGTCTTAAGAAAAACAAACACAGTACTCTTCACACTGGTTCATGCATATAGAAGGTAAAATGAAAAACATTTTGACAAAAAGCAGACAAATTCTTTTCTAGTTCTGAGAAGGCTGCAGAAAGAGAAAGTTAAGTTTTTGTTCTGTGGAAACAAGATTCAAACAATGGAAGAAAAAATTTCAAGGCAAAATTATATCTCCCTTTAAAAAGGCAAACTATTAAGCATATACTATTAGAAATTCAGAAAGTAAGCTTTTCTTTTCTAATGAGATTTTTTTTGTGTCGTATAGTCTTACCTTTCTCTGTTAAATTTCAGAGAATGTAGGATAGCTGGTCGTTTCTGTCGGAGATTCCACAAATGAAGTGCATCATCTGCACTTGCACTGACCAAAGCACCCTAGAGTAGACACAAAATACAGCACAACATATCACTTTTCTGCAGATTATCTTATTCTTAAGTGATTCTCATTGTTAAAAATCTACCCGTAGAAATGGATACAGTTTATGAAAAATGGTTGCTTTCTTCTAGAAAAAAAGATATTCTATGATAAATAATAGTAAGTTTGAATTGATGTAGTAAATGTAAATATTTTAAATTAGTACAAGATCAGCCAAAATTAAATTAAAACTCCATCAATTTAAAAATGCAAATTAAAGCTTTGTACCAAGGTTATATATGTGAACTCTCACATATTTCCAAGTAATCACAGAGATAAACCAAAAGGAGGACAGACAACACTTACTTAAAAAGGTGAGTGTGAAGGATATAACTAGAGGAAAAAAGGATTAGTGCACACACATACACACAAGTGATAGTGCCAAGCACAGTCTAGCAGTCATATCAACATGAAGTTCAAAACTGGAACTGTGGAAAGAAGATGCAGATAATAAAGTAGGGACAGGTAGCAGGGGGAGAGGACCTAGGAAGAACTAAGAGATGTAGACAAAAAGGAGTCTTTGTCACAAAACAGAAATACTCTGAAGACTGATTCTGCTTCTGGTGCCCCAAAAAAGAACATCTTCCAAGGTCCAGACCTCTATCTGCCTACCTGCCTCTGTCTTCTACCCCACTCCTACTACCTTTCTCCTCACCATGATGTCATGAAACTATGGACTGCAGAGAAAGCTCTCTACTGCTGCTGCAGTGGTTTACTACATTTACACCTCAGATCAGGTTTAGTACAAAGGATCTATCCCTGTGTATTACCACAGCAAAGAGGAACTAGATATTGTCCAAACACAAGGCAATGCTTTATTTTGAGGAAGGGTGAAAAGAACTGAAAGATCAGTTCATGCCATCTATGACTGATGGATAAACTTCTCTTTTAGCATCTAGGATTTCCTTCCTAATCCTAGCAACTGTTCTTTTCAATGTTGACACGTGCAAATGAAATTTATGAAGTGAGACTTCTCTAATACATTGTAATCCATGCTTTGATTCTCATCTCCCAAAGAGTTTGTCAGAGAGAATCTCCATCAAATTAATTCTTCATTCTGCTGTTCACTTAAGGAAAAGAAAGAACACTGATTCAAACCTTGGCCTCCCTATTTCCATCCCTGCCTTCCTCTAAAGAATTGTTTCTAAAGTTTAATTTCTTTCCTCTCAGTTTCTGTGGTTCCAGTATTTTCTCCAAATACGTGTAGGAAAAAAAAAAAGGTTTAAAAAAGCCAAAAAACTAAGACTCTTTCCTCAAGAAGCTCCAAGATCTTAATGCTTAGAAATAGGACTTGAAACTGTCAAAAGTTTTTCCTTATATCATGGGATAAAATTAATTAAAACTGAACTATGACTGGTTTATAATTTGGCCAAGTTATGAGGTTCTAGAAAAAAAACAAAACAGATGTACATGCTCCAGAAAGTCTTCTTGCCTATTATCATCTCCAGAGATCATCTGCACAGAGTGAGCTGTAATCTGTCGCTGTTTCTTCATGTTCCCTCAACTTGATTTCGACAAAACATTTACAAAGACTAAGAATGCTGGTTTGATTGATGACCCCTGCAACTGCTTTTCCTTGCTTCAAGTAGTGGCATATCCCCAACTATTGAGCTTTCAGTCAACAACCGTCAATATCTTTCCTAGAAAGACTTAGCTCATTTATTAATTTGTATTTGAAACAGGGCTGTGCACCATATTTAGTAATTTAATGGATTTTACATCTACCTGCACACACTCATACATTGACGGCCTTTTTTTTTCAGTAGTTTATACTGATGTTTATGAACGTAATATTTTTCCCTGAGTACAGTCCCATAAATAGTCTTCTAAAAGGCAATATGGTGAATGTCCTCTGGATGTAAGCCACTTGTTTTCACAGTTTGTCAATGTGAAAAGTTCTATCACTCAATTACAATACACAAATTGACTTATTTAACTAAATTTATATACAAGAATCTGAGTAAATATGTCCTTACCTCATTGATTAAGAACTGGAGCTGCAGGACTGCAGCACCACTTTCATGTTGGCAGTAGCAATCAACACCAGGCCTACCCAATCTGTTGCCATCAAAGTCAAGGATTCTAACATTCCTGTTATCACCAGAAGTAAAGAGAAAAAAAACAAAAAAACAAAAAACTACCAATTAAACTCTAATTAACCTTTAATTAACCTCAATTCTTCTTACTTTCTGTAAAACAGAAGAATTCATGCTGACTTTCCACTGTTCTAATTAAAGTACCAACATCATCAGCCTGAAACACATACAACTGTGTTCTTGCCTGTTTTTTTTTGCCTGTGAAATAAAGTACATGAATTAAGAGAAAAATTTAGCAGGATGCATCTTAAATTTCTTTTAAAATATTATTGGTTCATACAACATATTAATGTATCAGATTTTGGTACTTATTAAGACATTATAAAATTAATAATTTAGGACTAAGGTCAGTAATGCAGTTCTGTAGCAGGCTTTCTTTTTTAAATCAGACAAAATGCTTTTTAGAGTGAGTCATTTCACACTTACATAAAAGCTCACATGCAACTATTGCTCTCTGCCTCATCAACACAAGCACAATGCAGTGTCATGCAGAGTTACCCAAGTCTAGCTACAAACTACAGTCCCTAGTTCAATCTCCAGTCTGAGTGAAAACACAGTCACACGGCTTCTGGCAACCCAGCTAGTTCACTTGGAATCAACATCGACACGTTGCTTTGCATCAATATCTTGTTGTCCAAATATATCATGAATGTAGCTTTCTATCTGTCCTCTTTAGATCTTTTTCTCTGCATGCTGAACTGCCATCTCCCAACTCAGATGATGGCTTTCCCATCTGAGTCAGAGAGTTTAACAAGGAACTGCTGTTCCAGAAAATCACTGAAGATAAAAAGTAAAACAAAAGAGAGGAATATGTAATATATTATTAACAACCATGTTGTATGAAGCAGGTGAAATATCTCTATACGTATTTAAAACATCAAGATTACCATCAGAAACAAGACGTTATAACATAAAGCCATACCTACTTGTTATATATGATTATATTAGCATATTGTAAAATCCTGAACAAAAATGTCAACTGTCCACCTATACTGCAGGCAAGCATCAGAATCTTTACTTCCCCTTTCACGGGTGAAGAGACTTGCAGTAAACTGTTCTAAAATTGGCCTCAGGGAAGTAAAGTCCATAGATTAGCAAATTGAGGGTTAAAACTTTAAAGTACTAAGTAATTACTTTTCCAATTGTTAAACAAGCAGTTTAATGAAGACCACTGACCTTGAGAAACCTGAGCTCTACTCCTGACTTTGTCAATTGGTCTACTGGATAGCCTTGAGGGGAAAAAAAAGTATCTTTTCTTCCTTGTACCTTCATTTCTCTATTTGTAAGCTGGAGATAGGGTTTTCCAAAAGAATACACTATCGCCTTTGACAGTGATCTCAGCGTACTGGTATCTACAGATGAAAAGGTGTGTATAAAACATCACAACTACATTACAGGACAGTAAGGTAAAGAAAAAAACTAAGTTTTTTTTTTTTCTATTTGCCACTTGTTTCCAAGCTGTAGTCCTGAATATAATCATAACTGTTAAAGGGACCTTCAAAGGTCATTTAGTCCAACCCCCCTGCAAGAAGCAAGGACATCGCCGACTAGATCATGTCCCTGCTCCTTGTAGGGACGTTGGACTAGACGACCTTTGAAGGTCCCTTCCAACCCAAACCATTCTATGATTCTATTCTACAGCTGATAAAATGATAAAAAACTGTGCATCATTTAAATGATCCAGTTAAAACGGACAATAAAGATATATGGTAGTCCAGGATACATTTTAAGGGTTGATGGTAATCCTTTGGTCCATTTTGAATGACTGCTCTGTGGCACTCTTTTTCTTAATATTGTACCCTGCTACTTGTAAGGTGAGAGGAAAGAAGACAAGTGCCAAAACCGACCAATCAACCAACCCACCCACTAGGAATTTCAAACTGAGCAGAAGTTTTAACAGGTAAGTGTTTTCCCTTTTACTTAAGCTTTATATTCAGTGTAAATGCATGGCACTAGCTAATGATTGTTCTTAATGAAAATTAGACTAGTATTGCCCTGATTAAGTGGCTGTCACCCCTCAGCATCAGTATCACGCTAAGTCAGCTTTCTAGGAAACATCCTAACAACATAGATTATTTCATTCGGCATATCCCAAACAAACAAAGCATTCTCCAATAATTCACATCTATTTGCATAAGTGTTCACCCTGAAATACTTCACAAATTAC
This sequence comes from Tetrax tetrax, assembly GCA_009806455.1. Classification (NCBI taxonomy): domain Eukaryota; kingdom Metazoa; phylum Chordata; class Aves; order Otidiformes; family Otididae; genus Tetrax; species Tetrax tetrax. The sequence continues at coordinate 20,324 of WHYT01013004.1, forward strand.
TAAAATGAGAGAAATTGTGCCGTCTGCTTCAGCCTGGCCAATTGCCCTGAAGTAAGGACTGATGCTTAAATAGCAGCATTATCATTGACTGATGGTGGTTTTCAAACATTCTGGAAGCTGTGGTGAGGTCCTTCCAGCAGAAAGAGCTATGATAACTTGGCACATGTTCTTGGCACTTTAGCCCATCTTCTGCAAATTCTGTGCTTTGCTGCCAAGCATGGAGGAGTACAACCTCATCTCATCTCATCAAATCTTTTCATACCAGTGTACATATAGCAGAAGTAGCTATAGTACAGGCTTTGGACTGAATTTATTCTTTCTTTTGCTTTTTTATTAAATAATGACTCTGCTATCAGGGAGAGTGAAATATCTCTGAAGATATTAAAAGGGAGGACTAATACAGATACATCTGAATATCTCATCTCATCTCATCATGGATTTCAAGGATAAAAACCAGTCACTATCTTCTCTCTCTTATCAGAACGTTAGATCTCCCAGAGGCCTTCACAGACATGTCAGACTATCCTAATTCATACGTAAAAGGGAAAAAGATGAAAACTAAGTCTGGATGGCTGTTGGGATCCAGAGTGAAACAAGTAGAATCAGAATTAAGTGCATCAAGCACAAAAGTGTGACAGTAATAACATTCTAACAGAAACAGAGTTTCTGAAAACAGCATTTAATCCTGGTTTTGAGATCTGTACGTGTGAAATAGGATAGTTTGCTCTTGTATTCACTTGTCTGCAACAGTTTTTTAGAGAGTATGTCAACATTCTGTTATTACAAAGCTTATAATTATTTTGGAAAAAACTCCAATCAGATGTTGGGACACCTGATTTTAAATACTTGAATTCAGCTCCCAAGATGCAGTCTTCCATGACAGCATAAAACATTATTAACAAAGAATTTACACTCTCATGTCTTGGGCCATTCCACCACAAGTTGAAGAAAATTTCCAGTTCCCAATATTCCAACTGAATTCAGATTGTATCTCCATATCCTTTTGGTTACTTCTATAAAGATCAGTTAGTATTTATGCGATTTCTTCATGTCATATTCACACTCACTGCATCTTGAATGCCTGACATCAGAGCACATACATATGGGGATATGTTTTATAGGAAACCAAAGCCGCCGGTGAATAATTACATACGTAGGAGAGGTATCAATGGGCAAAGCTTCTCATAAGCATGATCTATGACTGAACTTTCCACAGCATCCCACAACTTTCGTATTCCACGACTCATTTTTTTAATGTATGATACATACAGATCTGATCTCTCATTCTTCTCAGAGGTGGAAGCACTAATGGACTAATGGAATGGCACTAATGGAATCCAAGGACTTTCAAGTCTTTTGTGTTCACTGTGAACCAAAAGCGCAGATACTTTAGAACTGATTCCTGGACTTGAGATCACTGTTACCTGGAGCAGGTATTTAACTTCTGAGGACCAGAACATCCAGAAATAAGACATATCTTTCTTCATTAAGATGATTCTTTAATAGGGTCAGACCCAAGTGTTATCAGATTAAATCTTTTTGCAGTACAAGGACTGCAGTCTGATTCATTCCTCCTTACAAGGCAGATGAACAGAAGACATGGTATCATAAAGGACCTCCTGCCAAGGCATGTCAAGCAGCTAACAAATACTCCCTGTCAAGTAAAAACTGCTAAATTACATACGGCACCTTTTTCAAAACCAAAACTCTTCTGTAGAAGAAAATGACACCAAGCTATGTAAATAAGCAACTCTAACTTTTTTTGACTACTTAACTAACTTCTTCCATGACTAAAACCAATCTATGTACAGAAATTAACACTGAAGTAAGGGGTTATAATTATTAAGCAGAAACTGTGGTCTCACATCCACTATTTTAATAAAAGACACACAGAAATTGACAACCCCCATGTGCAGCCTCTCGTTTAAAACATTTGGGAATTGTGGAGTGCTGCAGAAGTAGCCTTGCTGCTTGAAGGAGTCCTGTCATCTGATCTACACTGACTGGTACATGTTCAAGTAGGAATATGCAACACCCTAAGAGCAGATGCTTGTGGGCCGGTGTTACTCCATTATATAAACCAACTGTAAAATTGATTTAGCATGTAACTTGAATATAGGACAGTTTTTTCTTCCACAAGACCTATTCCGCTAAGTTGAGTGATTCATCCATTTAAAAAGCACCAATGTATTTAGCTGAATAGTAAATAGAATGGTCAAAGGATTCAACCACACCACTAACTAACTAAAACAGTCAGAAGATTAGTCAGTTGTATCTGTGTCACAGGATGGATTTTGTCAAAAAAGAACAATGATGAAAACACTCATCAGCTATATTTGCAGTTCTGAACACAGCTACTTTTAGTTCCTGGAATATGTAGTTCTACAGTTCCTTCATGGAATTTCTGTCTCACATACATTAATCTTCTGTCTTTCAGTGCATATTCTGCTACAAATAACTGCCACTGTCCTAGGGTTTGTACTTCAACTTGGCTTCAAATTGAGGGGTTTTTTTCCTCTTTCTATGAGATTTTATCTTCCTTTAAACATTTCAAATAGCAGACAATCCATTATTTCTGAAGTATATTGCTGCAGTGTTTAGTTATCCTCACTATTAAGAATGTCATGTTATATGAATAATCAATACATTTAGCTTCATTTTCAAGCCTTTGGGTCTCATTTATGCCTTTCTATGCTAAATTAAATAACTCTCTATTAGCAAAAATTTCCTGCTTTCAAACTGTGATCAAGCTGTATCTTATCCATCTTCTGCATAAATAAAAATAAAAAAAAAACCCCTGAGCTCCTTTATTCTCATGTCAAACAGCCGTATTTGTAGCTCTTAATAGTCCTCACAGTTCTATGTTTTAGAATTTGTTCTCAACTTCTTTCAAGTATCAAAACTGGAGCCACACATCATCTTGGTAACAGTTTCTTTAATACAATGTAAAACATATAGGGCATTTGATTATTCCTTTATGTTTTATTATATGTGGTTTTCAATACGTGTGTGTGACACCTCAATTACCTTAGCAAACCAGGAAATCATATTGTTTATGGTTTCTGAGACTTCTCCATTGCTTTGCAAAAAATAAGCACTTCCCTACTAAATTTCATTCTATTAACTATATGTAGTTGATCTCAGTGAATTCCTTAACAAGGACATACAACCTAATGCTAGCTTTATGGTCTTCTATCTGCTGGACATTGCTTCATTAAACAATAACTCTGGTTTTTGTTTTAAGCAGAAGAATTTAGTTTTACAGTGAGTTTCATTATATCTTGCGTTCATTCAGTTGTTTAAATAAAGAGCTCTTCTTTCTTTCTCCCTCCACTATGAAAATGTGAAATACTGCTGCACTTGTCTGCCCTCTTAGGATGCTAAACATTATGTGTTTTATAAATACAAACTTTTTTTTGGCACCAATAAGCATAAGCTTTTGGTCTACAATGACCTTTATCTTGTTTATTTTTCTTGACATAAATTTCTCTGTTCATGCATGCAAATTATGTAAGAGAATCTCAGGAACAGTTAAATACCTATATACAGGCTGAAAAATTTGCTTTCGGCAACTTTGATTTCTTCCAGATTAAAGCACTAATAGATTGCTTGTATTTTAATGGCAAGTCTATATTTATATTTGTACACACTACAGTTGGACAGTTGAAAGAATGCTGTTAAAAATATGACTATTTATTGAAGTAAAATGCAAATTCATATCAACACTACTCATTTTTTTTTTTATTCCTATGAATTTAGAAGCTATTTTATTTCCCAGGATATCTACAGATACAACAAGCATTACCAACGCTCATAAGGCTATATATTTTCATCCCTTTGTGAGACTACCTTCCAAAATCTTTATCATTTTGGGAATAATCTGTTTCAGAAGCAGAATACAAATACAATCACCATGTGACTAAACCTAAGCCTGAAATAGCAAATTGTGAAAAGCAGATACTCAGAGGTAATGATTATCAATGTTGAACAAATAACATGTAGGTGAAGATTTTCATATTTCATTTGTGGAGTATCAATAATTTTCAATTTCCATTTGTGTATGCATATATATACACACACACATAATAACTAACATAAACCACCGAGCTCTAAATTCACCTCCAGAAAGAGCCATTTAGTTACTTGTCTGCAAAAGCTCCATATTGCCAGGCAACCACCCTGAAAGCTCCATATTTTGAGACTGTACTTCTTGCAGTAATAACAAACATTAAGAGTCTGCATTTACAGTGGGCATTTTATTTTTTTTTCAGGTAATCCTAAACCTCAGCAAGCTCACTGGCACACAGAGATAAAAACAAGAGAGGCAATAACAAATTAAAAGTAAAATCTGCAGGATTGAAATATATTGATTATATTCACAGGAGCTGTTTTGGAGAAATTTACAAATGCAGATCCAAGTTTAGTCAAAGGCATGACAAACATGGGAACAGAAGGAGGAGCAAATCTGTACAGCTTGTTTCCATACACATGGGGTAAAAAGCTACAGTGATAAGCTGGGAGAGAATAATACTCTTGTCCTAATGTGCACTGCAGATTACGGAAAACTAAAGTATGCTGCAAATAAGAGCCGTGTATTTTGGAATATCCTAAAGCCAGAAAGTCACTTTAACATAACTAAGCCTGCCCAACAACATATAGAAATATAGATAAAAAAATTGACAACACAACTGCAATTTATTCAATTTACTGCCTTTTAAGAGAACTATGCAAATTCTACCATTTGCTGGCCATCTGTATGCACTGGGCAGAGATGGTAGTCTAACATACTCTCTCTTACAAAAGAAATCATACAGGTAGCTTTAATTCAGCCATTTTAATTTCTTTTTTCTCACCCGTCAGCTATTAATGTTTAACACAGTATTTGCTCCACGTATATCTGTGCACCCAGAACACACATAACATGCAGGTTATCACATGTGCAGTCACTGATAATAAATGCAGCCATCTACCACGATTTTGTACTAAAAACCACTGCATTTAAGTTAAGCACAAATGTTGTGTTAGGATTTGCGTTATCCCTGCCTGTACACTATACCACTGAATTTGTTGATAATAGGTTTAGAGAAGGTTTTAGGAAGTTTTGTTTGTGCTCTTTAAGCAAAAAAAAATGGAAGACTACCTATAGAAACTCTACATAAGATAAAAACTTAAGACCTCCCATATTTTCCTACAGCACAGGTTTCTTTAAGTGGTCATTGAATTTTTAGCAATTTGTAAGTGATCACAAGGTTCTGGTTTTCTTCATAGTTGCCAGTTATGAAGAACTATTGGTGATAACAGAAGATAGAATGAAAAGTGATCACCTGAGTCTTTTTTAAAAAGGTCAAAGATCTGTCAAACTAAATGTATCTAAATAGAAAAAAGACATTTTCCCAGATATTAATTCCTCCTGTAGTTGCTATGGAAAAGTTATATATCTAAAATAACATATTAATCCTTCATCCATGTCATGACAGAGCTTGAGAATAAACATTGCACTTTCTTTTTTAAACAGAGACAGCAATTAGCCATTACTGAAAATCTTTAAAACAAGACTAGATGTTTTCCCAAATGCTACTTCCAGACACAACCACTGGACTAGGAATAAGGTGATGAAAGTCCTATGGCCAAATCTGTAGTCTCTAGGAGATGAGAACAGATGATTAAATAATGCTCCTTTCTTATCTGAAAGTGTTTCACTATCAATTTTGGCCAATACAGATTCCAGGAAGAAAAACTTATTTGTTCAGTGGTGTTAGAATAATTAACAGTTGTCCTGATTAATTCTGGATAATTCTTCATGCCAGCTATTTCACAGTAATGAGTCCCACACAACTACATTTCTCTGTGTTTTATGGAGGTTTAAGATGAGCTCTGCGGTGCCCACTGTTGTCTTACTCACAATTTGGTCAAAGCAGAGGCAATCAAAAGCACGTATATGACTACTCAACATGTGTTCAGTCCTGCAGTAAGAATCTGGATTTCACTCTTATCAGGTGCCAAGATCCCCCCAAATCTACTTTGCTTAGGCTTATCAACAAATTAATATAGACCTGAAACAAAGAATGAAAATTTTCCACTGAAACAGCGATATAATTCCATACTTCTCTGAAAAAAATATGAGCATCTTCACAAGGCATTCAAAACAAAGTACTTTAAACACAAAGGAAATGCTTTCTATAATCAACCTGTTTTCTTTCAGTTATATTCACTATTTCACGAAGAGTCTAGTAAATCAACCAAACAAAAGAATTCACAGAATTAATTTTAAGAAATTTAGTCTCTGAAGACCTCCAGATCACTAGCTATCAAGACAGTTAATCAGTTATGAAAGAGAGCCAATTCTCCAATAACTGATTGTTAGTAGAGCCTGTATTCTGATTCACGTATTTACTGTAAGAACTCAACTTCATAAATCAAATTAAATCATAATTCTGTTAAGTTTTCTGATTATACTGGAATAAGCAGCAAGGTACACTGTGCAAATATAACTCTGAGGCAGTGGACTGTTTAATGATGCCCAATGATGATACATTTTCAGTCTTATTCAGTAATATGTCAGAAAATATCCATGCATAGCATCACAAAACACTTGTTTAATGAGAAATCCAAGTATAATCATGTATATCCTCAGAGTGATATATTAGGCAAGGGCATTGTAGTCAGAAAAAATTGCACAAATACACAGGTACTAATACATTGAGAAAGACAGTACCTGATCTTGACTCAGGCTTTGTATGTGGTAAGTGGTTTAGATATTAATTCCCTTGATTGTTTTAACGTTTCCATTGTTCCAAGGAATTTGCTCTATAACATCAATATGTCAAAAGAAATACTGACTTTAAAAGACTTTCATTCAGACATTTCAGTGTTTATCCAACTATAAGATAATATAGATGCTGAGGTGTCCTGGTTTTTATTTAGTGAGGGTGGGCTATGGTGTCAACTTCTGTAAGAGACTGCTAGAAGCTATTCCGCTTTGTTCAGTGGACTCAGCCATGCCTACGGCAGACCCGTTGCTGGCCAGTGCCAAGACAATTGGTAGCAGAAAGTTCCCTGCGATAATATATTTAAGAAGCGGGAAAAAAAAAAAAAAGAAAAAAAGAGAAGATGTGAAGAAGCTGAGCAAGGGTAGAGAGGGGGAGGCATGAACCTTGTGGGGCTTGCGGCCCTCACCCTCTGGCCTCCCACAGGGCGGCTGTCTGGGCCCGACTCGGCCCGGCCTGGCTGCAAGAAGCGGAGAGGAGATGAGATGTGAACAAGATGTAAAAATATTCTGAGAGGCATCTGTCTGCCTGTTGTGAAGAATTTCTTGTAAGAGGAACAGCAGCAGACACCAAGGTCAGTGAAGAGGGAGGGGAAGGAGTGAAGTTGCTCCTAGCCAGAATTCCCCTGCAGCCCATGGTGCAGCCCATGGTGGAGCAGGCTGTCCCCCTGCAGCCCATGGAGGCCCACCACCTGCAGCCCGTGGAGGACCCCACGCCGGGGCAGGTGGAGGCCTGAAGGAGGCTGGGGCCCGTGGAGAGCCCGTGCTGGGGCAGCTGTTCTGGAGGGACAGCACCCCATGGAAGAGATGGCCCACGCCGGAGCAGTTCACCGTGGTCCCACCATGGGAGGGACCCCATGCTGGAGCAGGGGAGGAATGTGAGGAGTTCTTCCCCCTGTGACAAAACAGCAGCATAAAGCAACAAGTGATGAACTGACCATAACCCCCATTTCCTCTTCCCCCCTGTGCCACTCAGGGCGGGGGAAGGTGGTAGAGATGGTGTTAAGCCCAGGAAGAGAGAGAGATGGGAGAGGTTCTCTCTTTCTTATTACCCTGCTTTGGTTTTAATAATAAACAAATAGTTTTCTCCAAGTTGAGTCTGTTTTGCCCATGTTTTGTCTGTTAACAGTAACTTTAAGGATCTCTCCCTGTCCTTGGCTCAAACCTCGTGCCTTTTTCTCATATTATCTCTCCCTATTCCCTAGGAGGGTGGGGGGAGAGACAGACAGAGACTGTGTGGTGTGGTCTGGTCCCAATCAGGGCTAAACTACAACATGAGGTCATACACTCCATTCTTTTTAGGCAGAGCAGTGCTGCCTAAAATATTAAATAATTTTATTACTTAGCAGGAAACTGCTCACAACTTATTAGTCAGTTTATGAGCAATTCTTTAAATTCATCAACTGTATCAGCTCTATTATCTATTTAGTACTGGATGATTCCAGGAGGTTTCTGGTACAACACAGAAAATACTTCACATTCAAAAACTTATTAAAAGGAGGTTCAATATGTTAAATTAGCCAGTAATTTCATTCCTGCCCCAGGGAAAAAAAAAAAAAAACAAACCAAAAAAAAAGACAAATGACATTTCTATAGATTTCAGGTAAGCTATACTAATACTCAGCACTTTTGCAAATCAATATATTATTTGTCACATAAAGATGTTAAGATAGAATTTGTTAAGCAAGAATAGACACGTAAAACACAAGAACTCACTTGCTACCAATAGAAACCAAAACTAGAAATAGCAATTAATCTATTCAAGTCTGAATAAATAAAATTTGAAAAAAATAAGAATTTAATTGAAGAAAATTTAACTGAGTTTGACAAAATTTCAGTGAACTATTTGGTTTTTTTTTTTCCTTCAGTTTAGCTCAATATAAATGATACTATAAACGTGCCTATGTTAACAGGTGTTCCAAATATCACATTGTCAATCTTCAAGTTTTGTCTTCTAATATTGTAAAACTCATTTTAAGAAAAGATTTCAGCAACAAATTACATGGAAGAGGCATTACTCTCTCTAGTGTAAGATACAGGTTAAATGTTATCTATGTTTCACCACTCATAATCCTCCTGAGTCACATAATTATCAGATTTTGAAACACAGTACAGTATAGACCATAGTTAATCAGCTCTT